>LPNX010173315.1:614184-658200 GCA_001517045.1 Pseudotsuga menziesii
TCATTCTGGATCTTCACATCCTTCAACTGGTTTCTTTAGGTCATATTCTGATTTTGTTCTTCCCTTCAAATAGCTTGAAATTCTGGAATAGCTTTGCTTGCAATAGGTAGTGCTTTGTAGTGCACATGTGCAAGCCTTCTATGCCAAAGCTCATTTGGCTCTACCATATCATGGATCAAGGCTTGTTCTGGATATCCCTTCAATTTGCACAAGCCTCCTTCTTGTTCTCTAATCACTACCGCATCATCGATAGTCTTTCCTTTTAGCCATATGATGACTTGACCATCTATGAATGTAATATGCATTCCTTTTACATCAATGCTGAAATGGAGAGAAGGTTCTTCTTGAATCCTAGAACAAACAGTACTTCTTTCATTGTTAGAGACTTACCAGAGTCTAGCTTGTATGAAGATTCCCCACTACCTTTTATTGGATATTGGTAGTCATCTCCTAGTTTCACCTTGTGACGTGATTCATGTTCTGACAGTCTTACAAAGGATTCCTTGAATCCCATCATATGTTTGGAAGCCCCACTGTTTATGAGCCAATCATCATTTCCATGAGTAGTGTTACCTGTGAGAGCTGATATCAGAAGATATTCATCCTCGCTTGAAGAATCTTCACTTTCATATCTGGATCTCTTTCTGGATGGTTCATCATCCTCTGCAACATGAGCATGACGTCTTCTTTGGCCTCGTCTCCCTCTGAAACTGGAACCTCTATACTCATGTAGGTGTCCAATCCAGAGAGATAAAATACTTCTATGCTTGGAAGTTGTCAACTTCAGCAAGCTTATCATCAAGCTGATGTGATAGATCACTTTGAAATGAGAACCTCAAATGGAAATAGCAAAGGATTAGATCTTACCGATTTGAGGTGTCCGTCCTTGTCCCGGAGTTTGTTGATCTAGGGTTTGTCGTAGAAACCCTAATTTTCAAAACTTGGAATATTTAAGATATGATTGGATGAACAGATAGATCTCTTCAAATGGAGCTGTCCAATGTACTCCTTTTCTGAAAACAGTGGAGGGAAGCTCCCGGAACAGGAAGCCCTAATTTTCTGATTTCTTCTACAGAAATTCCTGTTACTGTTTCTATGATATCTCCGAAATTACTGCTCCTATGTGTCTGAAATTTCTTACTGAGGTAACCTCTCATGCAACTGATCCAACACTATATGTTTCATCAGAATTGGTTTAACCATTTGATATTTATGATCCTTTTCCCAAGGTGACCTGTTACAGGACTGTTTAGAACAGCGAAGTTGTATGGCCTGCCACGTGTCCCTAATTCATCTTCTGAGTCTGATATTTGAACCACAGAAATTACAGTCCGTTCCCTTTCTGTAAAATCTTCAAGAATTCCATTTGGACCTCTGTAGCCCAAGATATTGCAGATCTCCCCAGGTGTCCTGTTTATGGATGATTTCTGGAAGAGGATGGAACCCTAACTTGGAGAGATCATATCTCCCAGAATATAGCGAATCAGAGTCTGACCTTTGGATAAAGTGTTCATCAGGATTTTATCTTCGGCCCCTACAATGTTTAGCTTCTGATACTTCTCCAATCGCGGAATATAGCGACTGTACCAAAGCTTAGCAGTTTTAGTATTTAGGGTTTCTCCTAGCTAGGGGTCAAACTAGGGTTTGACTTTCCCGAAGATTTACCCAACCAAATTTCTTGATCCAGGTCTCTAAATTTCGGTTTTTATGAGGAGAAAAATCCTATGCTGGTCTCACCCAAAAATTCCTCTTCTGTAGAAAGCCCTAATTTCCACATCGAAACTGAAAATGATTGAAATTGAATTCTGCATCGACAGAAAGATGCACCCTTCAATGGAGAGTCATCCTAGCATACTTTTGCTGAAAATATGTGGAGGAATATCCACAAAATAGGAATCCCTAGTTTCTGTAGCTGCACAATGTCTTCTTCTCAGGTTATCTCTGATACCATGTTAGTTTTTCAACATTTAAGCTAGCATTATGTTAAGATCTTTTCACTGAGAGAATAACAAGCACAGCAATCACATAAGCACATCACAAGAGACAAGAGACACAAAGATTTTAGGAGGGGAAACCATAAATGGAGAAAACCCCTCAACTTCCTCTAAGATAGTATCACCACAAGATGTGATCCCAAAACAATAAGATGACCTCCCAACACAACAGCAGCCTTCTGTCTTCTGTCAAGCCAAAGTATTTCCTTCTCCAAAGGTGCGCCACACTTGAGAGAGCAAGTGATGTAATTCATAAGTGATCAATAGAGAGACTCTCACTCTCTATTTATATTCTTCCATTGACTTGAAGTGCACTCAACCATGTAGGCTTAACTTACAATTACTTACTCGAGACTACACCTTAATTAGTGTATAATAACCCAAGTGCCCCGAAACCGTGGGGAATTACCTAATGACTTGACAAGACTTGTTTACATTAATAATCCTCTTGATTGGAACATCGGGGCATAACCACATGACTCAAATACATAATAGAAACATCCTAGAATAAACATCGGGTAACAATACATAAGATACATAGAAGAATACATTCCGAAGTTACATATACATCAACAACAAATACCTAGATCATTAATATGCAATGCAACTTAGAAAATAGAAGTCTTCTTTAGGAGCATTCATTTTGGGAGATACATATGGTCACACCACCTTATTTTAGGAAGATGCCTATCAACAAGCTCCAAATGTGACATACCCTACCACTAAAAATATCAAAAAACACTTCCGAATTTTTTTAATATGTGCACAATGACCTTATACTAGCATGGTCATAATCACAATGTGGAATAAATATCCATGTGTAAACACTTGTAACACTTCAATATACCATCCCAATGCTTGGATCAACCACGCAGCCAAGAGAAACCAAATCCAACTACAATTAGAGTTTCTCTAACGCTGACTCATAACAAAGCATCGGATTAAAGATTCATATCCCTGCATATGATTACATGCCCTAGACCTTTAAGGGATCAACACCCACACCTATAAGGTTCATGCAACATAAGTTCTTATTTAGGAATACATAATTATCGAGAACATCATTCAATTAGAAGATGTGCATAAAATAGAGCACGGTTTGCACTACACTTTAACTAAAATTTTAAACAAAAACTACCTAAAAATCAATTATCTTTATAAATGTTAGGTTTCCCGCAAGGTTTTCCTTGGGGAAAAATTAATAAAACTATCTCTAAAATTAAATAAGAAAAGATCAATTGCAATGTACAATAGACCATGTAAAATATTCATATGTAGTTTTCAGCACAAAAATTAACTATGTAGGCAATCCCATTCAAAAAATATCTCGTAATATTAAAAGCTATTTATAAAAGTCCAAATGTTATATGTCACAATTAGTGTTCAAATTGGAGAATTAAACTAGTCATAGCAAGCCAAATTTAGTCAAATTGATTATATTTTAGAAGCTCAACCCTTCTATAGTCCATATTTGTTTGGTTCATACAAATCTAACTCGTCTCTTCTAAATGCCTTGCAAGAGAACAAATAGCAGGGATGTTGTTGGAGGAGCCTAAGTCGACCACCCGACTAGGTCCCTCGGTCAACTACTTGTAAAAGATATCAATAGATTGTGTCGACCTATACATGTTGTGTTAGTCAGTTGAAGTGACGGGTAGTTATGTAACAACTTGTAAATCATATAAATAGGCTGGAGAGACGGATATAGACAAAAGTTTGTATCTTATGTAATCATATATGTATGTGTTCTTGCTAAGTAATAGAAATAATTGTTGATTCATTCACCATTACTTATCTATTTGTTTGTATCATTGCATTTTCTTAAGTAATCTATATTATGTGTCACTGGTAACTATGAAATTTGCTAGATGAAGACTTGTTGAAGTAATCTATATTATGTATCATTGCATTTTCTTAAGTAATCTATATTATGTATCACTGGTAACTATGCAATCAAAGTTTTCATCTACTTTATTCAGATCATGAACAAGTGCCCCCCCCCTGCCACTTCTAGCATTGAGTAGTTCAGCAAGTGAGTCAGAATCTCTGAAAAAAAGTATCACCTAGATCGAATAGAATTTCACCTAGGTATCGACAGAAGCTAGAGACAGAAGTCGATATATGAGATTTGTCGAAGAATTGACTGAAGCTGAAGATATTGTCTTCCAAAGTAAAGAGAGAGTGCTAGTTCATGTTAGCACACAACTAGAAATAGTGCTTGTTGAGAACAATCATGAAATAATTCCATTCATAGGAAGTAATCCACCATCACCACCCTCTACATTAGAAGTTGAAGTTGCAGATCGTAGGTAAATATATTGAGTCGACTTCAGATCACAGGTAAATATCATGACTCACTATACTTGGGAATAACTTGGTCGACCACAATTACGCGAATCAGGCATCTACCTAAAATTAGTCGACCAATGACTAATCAAACCAATCAGTATGGAAAAATGCCGACACATCCATAAAAGGAATATCGACTCAAGTCGACTTTTAAATCACCAATCCCAAGGAAGGATCCAACTCCTTCCCTACACTAGTTGTCCGAACATGGGGAAGAAAAATGAAAGCATCAATATCACTCGACAAAGAAAGAATAAAACTCAAAGGAAATGTGACAGAAAGTTATCATACCAATTCATCTGTCACAAGAAGAGCCCTGGACATAACCAATTGATGATAATGTCTACATCCGACAAATATACCAAGTAAAGAATAATGAAGGTTATACCAAGCCAAATGCGCAAGGAGAACTCCATATAGGAAATCCCACATCGGTTGGATACAATTCGGATCCTAAACTTTATGACTGGGAGATAGAAAACTATGAATTGCACAGACGAGAATGTGGACAATTGAAGCCATCCCTAAAAATAAAATACAACAATGTTTTTCTGTCATTAGCATTCCAAATATCTTTGAAAGAAAAATAAGAGAATATATGACTCTAGAATTGATGAAAAATGAGTCGTCAACCAAGCCACCGCTGAGATATAAAGAACAAGAATTACCATCCACTCATGTAGAGGAAGTTTCAAAGAATGTAGGTGAACAATGTCGACTTTGGAGCTTGGTCGAGACATTAACAAGAGAAGCTACAAGATGGTGGGATACACATTAGTAGAGACTTCAAACTTAGACCACGACATCAACATACTTCGTCAAAAGATTCAAAGGAAAGAAACTCAAAGCATAAGATAATATGCCAACCTTCACACAAGGACAAGATCATGAGAAACACATTGACAACTGCAAGAAGGAATGGAGAAGAATGGGTTACAAAGATGAAAGAATTTGGCCGCATCTTTTTCCAATTACACTCGATGACCTACCGAACAAATGGTACAAAATGGAAGAATGAAGAGGTGAAACATTCGTTTGGAAGGATCTCAAATAAAATTTTGTCAACGAATTCAAATTTTCTCCACAGGACAAGCTATTAAACGAAGCAAGCAACCAGGTGAAAATTTTTCTACAACCTACAAGTAACAAAATACCAACGAATGATCACCAACTTGTTTGATAGAATGCGACATGTAACAACATCAATTTGACTGAAATCCAACATTCGATAAGAATATAGTTGGAAACAGAAAAAAAAATAGGGAAAAGCATCAAGTGGAAATCAGAACATCTAGGAACTTCAAAGCCGGTTAGAACAATCTTCAAAGTTGAAACTTCAGAAAAAATGGATCCTGAAAGGTTGACCACAAACTACTTTCCACTGACATTTTCATTGTTTAAAGAAGGAGACCAATTGATCAATGAAAGAAGATCACCAGAATGAATGGATGCGAAGGTCAAGACAAAAGAAATAGATATATCCAATGACGATAGCCCAAAAATGGAAAAAAAGACGATTACTGGAATGAAGAACAGACAGCATATAATTGTAAATCTACTAAAATATTTCCAAGATGATTTCTCCTAGTTACAAAGATATGAAAGGACTTATGCAAAAAATGGGAGAAATGAAGATCAACATCAGACTAGATGCAAAACTAGTCAAGAAAATACCATATAAGCTTGCACATAAATACAAGGAGATAGTAAAGAAATAAATCGATAGTATGCTCGCAACTGGAATTATCTACCCCATTGATCAAGCAGAATTGGAGATCCCAATAGTCATCTATCCAAAGCAGCATGATCCGACTGTGAATCTATGTCGACTTCAGAGAACTCAATAAGGTAACACTCAGACCCATTTCCAACTCCTTTTGCTGAAGAAATTATTACTGAAGTTGCAGGACATGAATGTTATTCCTTCACAAACATATTTTATGGATACAACCAAGTACGTATTACTGAAGAAGATCATAAAAATAATACATTTGTGTGCGAATTTGGATATTTTTCATATAAAGTTATGCCATTCGTATTGAAGAACGCACCAGTTGTATTCTCAATAATTGTTGTCAAATCATTCCAAGAATATATCTACAAAACTATGGATGTATACTTTGACTACTGGACAGTCTACTCCATGCTGAAAAATTAGTGCCAATGCATAACACTTATGTTGGAGAGAGAGTAGATAGATACAATTATTGCTAAATACCAATAAATGCATATTTGCAACTCCAATAGGAATTCTGCTAGGACATTTCATGTGTAAAGAAGGTATCAAAGTTGACTACATCAAAATCAAAATAATTCTCAACTTGAAGGCTCTGGTCAATTCCAAGAAAGTCACAATTCTGATAGGGAATATAGGATACTACAGAAAATTTATTCGGCACTACTCTAACATGACATACCCATTAGAAGAGTTTTTATTAGAAAATCAAGATTTCTAGTGGACCGACGAATGCAATACATCATTTGACATCTTAATGAGGAAAGAATTGACCGATGAATGCAATACATCATTTGACCACTTATCCAGGATAGACATAAGCGAAGAACTGACCGAAATTGAGGAGGAGTTACCAAATGCTCACTTATTCATAATAGAATTCATGCCATCAGACTTAGTAGAGATTGCACAATTACAAGAACAAGGACAAGCCCCATAAGTAATGCATGAAAAGAAAAAGAAGATCCTAGCAATGAAAGTTCCACCTTACACAATAATAAACGAGTTTCTCTACAATCTTAGACCATACGATGTACTACGACAATGTGCTCTTGAACATGAAAGATAAAGTATAATCATTGAAGCACACTATGGACCAACAGGAGGACATTTTCAATCCAACACAACAACAAGAAAATTCAACAGTCAGGATTATCATGGTCGATGATACACAAAGATTTTCGAGAATTTGTGAACAAATGCGACTGTTGTCAACAACTTGGTCAACCTTTAGCAAGCATGGAAATACCCCTAATACCAGTAAATCCAATCTAACATTTGAAATATGAGAAATTGACTTCATTGGGACATTCTTTATACCTGGTAGACAAATGGGAGCAAGGTATATTATCACTGCGGTCGAATATGTTACCAAGTGGGAAGAATCAGAACCTATCGAGACTTACTCAAGTGAGATAGCTTCTAAGTTTATATATGAGAACATTGTCACAATATTTGCATTTCCACTGACCTTGATTAGCAACCAAGGGTCACATTTTGTCAACAAAACAATCTCCATATTAACAAAATAATTTCTTATTGAGCATCAAAAGAGCACGACATATCACCCTCAATCCAACGATGCAATACAAGCTTTCAACAAAACATTAACTAAAAACCTAACTAAAGTATGTCATATCAACAAGGATGATGAGGTACATTGACAAGAAGTGGTCGTTCCCCTGCATTTCCACCAACAAGCACCTATGATTGTCAAATTACTACATATTGATGGTGAACACACCAGAAAAGAAAGACTAGAACAACTATCGAAACTCGAAGAATGCCAACAAATAGCAATACAATTTCAAGAAATACAAAAACAACAATAGAAAGCTCGGCATGACATGAACATAAAGAAAAAGAATAGCCTAGTAAAAGGGAATCCTAAAAAGATTCATACTGAATGGATGGGCCAATATTTCATCGAATAAATTAATGCCAATGGATCAGTTTGACTGAAGACATTACAAGGAAGTGTGTTTCAAAATCTTGTCAATGGTGCCTCACTAAAATATTACAAAGCATTTTTATAAACGGTTATAACTACTTCAAATCGGTTGTAAAATACTATAGGAAAAGAAATATAAACTGGAAGGAACCAAAGAAAGTTTGTTGGAAATCTCATCATGACAAGAGACTGGAGAGATAGTACCAACAAGGGTGATGCAAGAAGCAGTAGACCATAAAATTGAAATTATGATCGACGGTATGAGAAACATAGACATGAAGGAACAAGTCGACAAGAAGTGGTAGAAAGATATTCTTGAATGCATCAATGTGAAACCAACCAATGCAAAAAAACAAAAGATAAAGAAACACACCAACATCACACTTATGTAGATAAAACAATCACATCAATTCATCATGAAACTCGACACGTAGAGCAGAAAAGTCAGAATGCCTCGGAATAAGTGCCGAAAACTATATTTTGAATTTAATTCTTTCACCAAACCTGCAATTTGTTTATGTATTTGTAACTTCGGAAGGTATTCACTTGTATATTTCATATATTGTATTTCATTGGTTCCCGATGTTCCTATCGATATATTCATTAATGTAATCAATTCATGTAAATTCAATGAGGTTAATCCTCCGTTGTAAGTCATGGAAATAGTCCCCACAATTGAGTTGAGGTTAACCCTCCTTGTTGATCAAGGGGGAAAATTCCCCACAGTTGAGGGGCACTAGGGTTATTAGACTCTCATAGAGAATTTGTCCCTAGTAAGTAATTGTCAAGTCGGAAACTAGTATAAATAGAGAGTGAGCCTCTCTATTTGTCATACACACTCACTAAACGAGGGCGCATGAGTGAGAGAGGAAGCACTGACACAAGTGAGACAGATCAACTGTCGAAGATCATCTTTCTGTTTTTGGGTTCTACTTTTCCTACTGGTGCTCATTCAATATCTAAGGAAGTTGCAGTGTTTTCTCCTTTATGGCTTCCCCAAGGAAAATTCTTTGTGTCTCTTGTCGCTTGTGATTATTGATGTGCATGTCATTCTCTCAGATAAGATCCTAAGATCATATTTCTTAAATGATAAAAATCTAACATGGTATCAGATCTAACCTGAGAAGAAGAAACTATGCAGCTACAGAAGCTAGGGCTTCTTACTTTTTTGGTCTCTCTTCACAATCCATAAGCAAAAGGAGGCTAGGCTAACTCTCCATTGAAGGGCGCATCTTTCTATCGAAGCAGAATTTGCTTCCTGGCATTTTCAGTTTTTGCTGCGGGAAATTAGGGATTTTTACAAAAGAAGAATTTTTGAGTGAGCCCAGCATAGGATTTCTCTATTCATCAAAATCAAAGTTTAGAGACCTAGGTCGAAGTTTTTGGTTGAGTAAAACTCCGAGAAAGTCAAACCCTTGTTTGACCCTGAGCCTGAAAACCCTAAAAATACTAAACGTGGTAGTTTGGTACATTCTGATATATCTTAGGATTGAAGAAGTCTCAGGAGCTGAAATTTTCACAAGCCGAAGATAAAATCCTAATGTACCTGGTCTAACAATTTCAACCTCATACTCGCTATATTCTAGAAGATATGATTCCTCCAAATCAAGGTTGCAACCTCTTCCAGTATTCATCCCTAAACAGGACACCTAGGGATAATTGCTATATATCCGGATACAAAGGTCCAAATGGAATTTTGCAAGTAAAAGATTCAGACCCCGAAGGTGAAACAGTGACATGTGGAAGTCCATACAAGTTCGCTATGCGGAACAATCTTGAAATAAGTCACCTTGGGAAAAATATCATAAGTCCTAATTGGTGAAGCCAATGCTGTGAAAAATATGGGGTTGGAAAGAGGACAGACGAGGCCACCTCAGTACAAAATTTTAGACAGAGAGGAGCATTATTTTCGAAGATACCAAAGAAACAATATCAAGCATTTCCACATAGGAAATTGGAAAACTAGGGCTTCTTGTTCCGGGAGCTTCCCTCCACTGTTTTCAGAAAATGAGTACATTGGGCAGCTCACCTTGAAGAGTCCCATATTTCTATCCAATAAGATCTAAAATATTCCAATTTTTTAAAATTAGGGTTTCTCTGACAAACCCTAGATCAGCCATATCCAAAACTAGGACATACACCTCAAATCGATAAGATCTAATCTTTTGCTATTTACATTTGAGGTTCTCATTTAAAAATGACCTATCACAACGACTTGATGACAAGCTTAGTGAAGCTAACATTAGAGAAAATTTCAACTCAAAATGGGCCTCCTAAGGAAAATTAATAAAATAATAGTTAAAATAATAAAATAATATTTATTAATTTTGGAGGAAGAAAAGAAAAAACAACTCTTTTGTTCATATTTTCAACATATCGCCTTGTGTTTTTACTCAAATTTTGATCATGAGAGTTCATTGGATTTGGAATTTAATTACGCATCTAATGAGTACCCACATGACATACTTTTTAAAGGCCCCGCTACCCCAAAAACAAGAAATACCTGAAAAATGTGATGATGATGTCATCATCATGTTTTTTTTGGTATTTCTTGTGTTTGGGGTAGTGGGCCCACCAAAAGTATGCCGTGTGGGTACTCGTTGGATGCGGAATTTAATTCCACATCCAACGAGCTCTCCCAATCAAAATTTGAGAGAAAAAACAGGGAGATATGTCAAAAATACGAACAAAAAAAGTAGTTTTTTTTATGATACCTATCCCCAAATTTATATTAAAAAGTGGTTTAAGAGGTGCTCCCTTTTTTTAATTTTAAAGAATTTTGATTGGATAATACACAATGACATGGAATTTGCATTATTTTTGGAAGGCCCATTTTAAATTGAAATTTCCTCTAATGAAACTTCTGAGCATGTAAGTATAGGATTTCACTGGTTCTTGAAGAAAGTGAATTGGACACCTACATAAGTGGAGAGGTTCTAGTTCCAGAAGGAGATGAGGCTAAAGCCTTACACAAGAAGAAATTGGTCAAGAGGATAATTGTTGATTCAATTAAGGATCACCTTATACCGTAAGTTTATTCCCAAAAGACACCTAGAGAGATGTTTGATTCCTTGACCAAGCTATTTTAAGGGAAGAACATAAATCAGAATATGACTTTGAGAAACCAGTTGAAGAATGTAAAGATCTAGAATTCAGAGACCATACAGTCAAGTGTCTCTCAAATCAAAGAACAACTTGAAGCAGTGGATGAAGAAGTAGAGAATGTATAAATTGTGATAACCACCTGGAATAGCCTCCTAGGATCATGGGACTCATTCATTCAAGGAATGTGTGGTAGAAGGAAGTGACTAACTTCAACAGAATTTGGGAAGAGCACACAGAAGATGAAGCTGGACTCATAATAAGAGAAAAGAAGATGGGAGCAACTGAATATCTAGCTCTCACGATTCAAAGAAGATCCCTCAAGTGATGAGGAATATGAAGGACTCAATTCTTGAAGAACCTCTTATCCATCTTAATCATTTGGATAAGAAATGATGATGTCAAGAATGAATAAGATGATGAAGTGGAAGGCTCAAGAAGAAGTCTACCCATGAAACAAATAAACATAAGTATTCAATTGTCATTTCATGATATTGTTTTGTTATGCATTTGTTTATGTTCAGTTGATGTGTTATACACGATAGAATGTTTGCATTAATGACAGTATACTACTAATATGCATGTGATGGGTAAGTAGTCCATGGTGATATACAACTTTCCATTTCTACTTATCTAGAATGAAACCTCTTTGCTAACATATTGGATTAGTGCACAATATCAATGATGTCATGGTAGAGATGGAAGGCATCTAGAAAGTTTTCGTGAGATATGGATGAATGTTGTATTGGCTAAAATAGTTGCATGATTATATCTGTATGCATAAGAATTTTCCATTATGAATATGATTTATGAAATGTTTCTAACCATACAATTGGTGCATTTGACTTGTAGGAAAGATCGCGTACAATCGCCTATAAGAAAAGAAGGATGAGACTTGTTCCGAAGAACAAGTGACGACATTTCAAGATTCACTCTAATAATCCAAAATCAAGAATAATGACTAGAATGCAATGTCGAAGACCTGAAGGGAAGTCCATAGTATCTTCCATATGGATCTGCAAGATCTGGCATGCAGTAGACGACCACATCGTGGGATACAAGGCAAGATTCGTAGCATGAGGCCTCTCATAGAAATAAGGCATAGACTACAAAGAGACATTCGCAGCCACTGGAAGTTAAGACACATGATAGGAAGACTCATGTGTGCAAATTAAAGAAGGCCTTGTACAAGCTCAAAAGACACCCATGGGATAAAACATACATGAGGAGCTTGAAGATCACCTAGAGTGATGACAATATTAACCTTTGCTACAAGGTTGAATATGAAATCCTATAGAGGATGACAAGATCATAGATGGGTGCGAGAAGAATGTTTTCAAGATAAAGAATCTTGGTATCTAGTGACCCTAGAGGGATACATAGAATAATAGTAGCATAGGAAGGTACTTGTCACTCCATTATAGTATGTTTCAATATATAGACTACGAAAGGCAGAGGGAGAATTATGATCCACTTCAGAGGGAGTGACTGTAGAAGATCCTGAGGTTCAACATGGTACAACAGGATGGATAGATTACTAATGACTCTAGGCTTTACTGAGAGTAAAGCAGATTCCAACCTTTACTTCAAGGTTGAAGGTGGAATATCAGTGATGATCCTGTTATATGTCAGTGACTTGTTCCTAACAAAAAGGAGGAACACATTAAAGTTGCAAGAAGGAGACTTTCTACCGAGTTCAAGATGAAGGGCTTAGATATGATGCACTACCTTCTAGGCATGGAGGTGTGGAAGAATGTGGATGGAATCTCCCTGGGAAAAGGGAAGTATGCAGTGGATATCCTGAAGAGGTTCAAGATGATGGACTGCAAGGACATGACCACACCTATGGCATCGAACGTGAAGCTATTGAGTGATGCTTCATCAGATTCAGTTGATGCTACGATATATCATCAGATGATTGGGTCCATGATGTACCTGACAAATACGAGACTAGATATTTTCTTTGATGTGAACACATTGAGCCAGTTCCTAACAGATCCAAGACATGTTCACCTGATTACTTCAAAGCATATTCTGAGGTACCTGAAGGGTATAGTTGATTATGGGATCAAGTATGAAGTGAATTAGAAGATTAACCTAGAGGGTTATGTGGATTCAGATTGGGAAGTGCCATTGATAGGAAGAACACTTCGAGGAGTTGCTTCTGTATGAGATCAAGTGTGATCTCTTGGTTTAGCAGGAAGGAGTCCTGCATGGCGTCGAGTACATGAGAGGAAAAATATGTTGCCAGTTGCTCAGCTACTTGGGAGAGAGCAGCAGTGAAGCTCCAGTTTGTGATCTAGATCGATATCTCCCGAAAGAGGGAGTTTTAGCATAGCTGATGAGACAGGTTGTTTGAGCATAAAATCCCAGTGAATCTTGTAGGTTTCTCATATGTAAACGGCCTTGTAGGTTGTCCTTAGATGTAATTGGTCCTGATGAAGATCATAGGTTATCCTTGTTGTACAGGAAAGTCTCCCATGGCTAGGGTTTAAGAGGCCATCAACATATTGGGGTTGAAAGAGAGATGCATAGCGATCTACAAGTATATATAAGCAAGTTTAGAGATTAGAATGGTTCTTACCTTAGACAAATGAAGGTTGATCCAAGCAACCCTTCAATCCTCTTCTTGCTCCTCTTGCTCCTCTTGCTTCAAGAGACCTTCTCTTCAAGTTGGGCACCTCACGAAACCTTGATATGGTTCTAGTACTTCTCTTCTCCAAGGAACTCAGCCTCCAAGCTCTTCTACACAACGAGATGATCACTAGGGCAAAGGTGGGGGAAAGAGAGCTCCAATTCCTCCAGCATAACAATGCAAATATTCAAGTCTCTTCTCATGGACCTCCCTACCTCTATTTATATTCTTTATGAAGAGATAAGGTCAAATACAAAGTAGTTACAACTGAAGGATTCAATTGCATAACTACCCAAACTAACCAAATTTCGAAAAACGTATTTTTTTGACATTTTCAGGAGGAATACGCGGGTTGCAGAGACAATAGTCATGTATGCAGGAGGTATACATGGGTTTCAATTTAAATAGTCATGTATTTAGGGCATACATGAGTATTATATATAACAAGTTGCGTATACATCCTTAAGGAAACTCATGTATACATAAAAAAATATCATTTTAAGGGTACTTTTGGGAATTTTTCAGACTTTAGTGTCTTCTGGAAAGTTTTAGCTGACTCCAATACCTTTCCAACGGTGTAGTGATGAGGTCAAAAAAAGTTACATAACTCAAGATATGGGTCCTCCAATATAGGTGTTTTTTTCAGTGACTTTCATGAAGTGTCGTCATGGAAGTGTCGACATGCGACGGAATCATGGAGAAAGTGGTCACTGGAAGAGATGTGCCATTTTGAGCTATAATATATGCCCCTTAATGTATAAGGTTAGAGGGGAAGACGATAGTCGAAATACACTATAAAGGAAACAACTGAGTATGGAGAGAGCATAGAATCCAAGAACAAAAGGCTCAAACAAAGGTACCTGAAAGAGAGTTAAATGTAAAAAAAAACTGATTTCTGGGACATACAAGTCCATATATAAATCATCGCCATAAAGATATAGGAGGATCCAACGTATGTATAAATGATGAAACTATCATGGTCACTCAATATGCAAAAAGGTTCCATATCAAATCTAAAGGAGTCATGTCCACAAATGAACAAGGTGGATCCATGCTCAACAATTGATCATAGCCACACGAATACAAGGTGGATCTATTTCTCAATAAAATGTCATATAAAATGTATCAAGGTCTTGTGCTGCTTGGGAAATAGAAAAATTACAATGCTACTGTCGGCCCAAGGTATTCAATCCAAACTGTCCAAAAGGTACGAATCCTAACCATGTGAATAAAGGAGATGAAGTCGAACATGGAGGAAACCGTTTGATTACCGATCAATAATGAGAATCATTAACAAATGTGAGGGAAACCACCATTAATGAAAATGGTCCCCAAGGTACCTAGTAGATTCTAACAAGTGTGAATACAAGGACTTGAAGTCAAACACTTGAAGAATCCATTGAGTAGGAGACATTAAGGTATTCCCACTACCCAATAGCGAGGGGAATTGCCACTGATGACTGCAATCCCCAAGGTACTGTCATAAAACTCTAAATCTCATTGCCAGAGCAAGATGTGTTGTAGTCAATAGGAAGAGATCCATTGGAAGGAAGACATTAAGGCATCCTTCATCATCTAACACGAGGTAAGTCGAAGACTAATTGGATATGGAATTGGTACAAAATTTCATGACAAGGACCACCGAAGACATGATGTAATGAACTGGTACCAGGGAATGACCGACACAAAAGGTCAAGGAAACTACAGAATGACCGAAAAAGGTTTAATCCTTGAATAATGAGCATGACACAAAAGTGAGTTAGGTAGATTTTGACACAAAAGGTACCAACAACACAAATCTGCAATGTAGGAGACATTGACATATTTCCCATATAATTGGAAAAGAGACCAACTGGAGGAGTAAGAAACTCTGACTCGGGATAAGATAAAAAAAACTACGAACCAACTATTGATAGAATCAAAACTGGTGCTTTGTTCAAGGAAAAAAGACTTGCTGCCATGATGTAAAATACATGTGAATGAACTTCCCTTCCCCTCTTTCTTGTAAAGGTTTAACAAGTCCAGGAAAGCAAACTTGGGACCTTCATTTTTTGCAAGCTCGAAGAAGAGACGGAAGAATGCTTGATAAAACACTAATTCATGGATTTTACGAGCCCGAACTAGTGCATGCTCGATGGTGTTTCAATAGTTTAGAGATTCATAAAACTCCAAAGAAGACTCCAGGGGGTGCTTTTTCGTCCAATTTAGTCTCCTTAGGCCGAAAAAGTATAAAACAAACCACAAAACAACTCTCTTAGCTTCCGAAGAAGTAAGGTGCACCTTTTTCGTACTTAGTCAGGGAGGTCCAAAAAATGTTAAATTACCACCTACCCAACGCTCCTTCAAAAGAAGCACATAGCCTGAGTTTTACGAGTGTGAAGGAAGGAAAGATCACTCAGAAAGATCCATTTGATTACGAGAAATGGGGCTTACAACAGTAAAATGGATGATCGGTTCTTTAGGGTTTAACGAACATGACAAAGACATAAAGTACACTCAAAATATTTTTTGTGTTTAGGTCCAAAGCATGAAAAAGAGAAAACTAAGCTCATACTGAACACTCCTTTTCCATAAATTTAGTCCCTCAGGTCTGGAAAAGAGATAAACCTATGCCTGAGAATAATCTTCTCAATTCTGAATAAAATAGAATGTTCCTTTCTCGTATTATTCCACATGTTCTGAGAAAGTGAAAACCTACCACCAATGTGGATTCCCATTCACATATTCTTACATAGCCTGAACCGACAAGTTTAATCGGCTATCAATTCTATTTTGAGGAGTCAGACCTGGGCCTAAAGAAACTCAATATCTTTCCCGTGAAGTTTTAATGAGTCCGGAAAATTAAACTCGTGACTTCCTTACAATTTTTAACGAGCTTGAAGGAGAGCAGAAAGAATGCTCTAAATGCGAGGAGATGAGTGTCATAGGAAGGTGAAACTAGTTCTAAGTGAAAGAAAAATACCTATGCATAATGTATGGAAAGTGAGCAAGATAAGGACACTCAGGGAGCGTCTCCTCAAGGTAAAAGGTGTTAAGTTGCAAAGGAAAAATGACACAAGGCTTAGCGATGATGAGCACAAAGATGCGGGCTTATACAACGAGCTAAAAACATGGAAGCCGACATCAGGCTCATAAGCACGAGCAGGGCACATGCAAATGTAGTTACAACGAACAACAAGGCAAGGCCAGTAAACAATTGTGAATCCAACTACAAATCCTGCCTCCAAGAAACAACAACATCAGAATCACATTCAGAATAAAAGATCCGATGCAGGTCACTTTGGCAGAAACACATGTGACTTTGCTATCTTCTACAAAAGGTGAAGTTATGGCAGAATCAACCAAAGAAGATTCTATGGCACCAAGGCTCGAGGGTTTATAATCAGTAAGATCAACCTCAGAAGGAGAGAAAAAATCAGCAAGGGATATAAAGTCTGCAGGAACAAACTCAATATCATGGGAGTTGAAAAATTCATAAGAAAAATCAAACTCATCAAGATCACTAACTTGCTGTTCAAAGGAAGAGTTAAAAGACTCAACAAGACCAACATAAGAATAAAGGTCAGGCTTACTAGGAAAATCAGGGTTGGACTTAGTCACAACTGAACCGCCATCCAATAGAAGTTCAGACTGTATCAAAGACTCTAGGAAGACTTCATCCGAAGGAAGGAGATCATCCGAGATAGGAAACATGTCTAAAATTTCAAATGGATTGACAGAGTGGAGAGCGAGCTCCATAGTCTGTATAGGATGACTCACCTGGTCAACTGCTGGGACCAAGTCCCAAGAAGGTAAGCATGAAAACATAGGGTGCTTCTTATTAGCAATTGAATGTGAAGGACATGAGGCCACATAGATCACCTGTGGCAGGGTAGTGTCTATAGAAACACTGGGAATCAATAAAGGAAAAACCTGGTCTCTAGTTGGGTCAGGATATGGATCAAGAAAATCCAACTAATCAATAGTGAAAATTTATTCGCCATGATTAAAGTACATCACAAGAAAGAATGTTGAAACCACAGCTTGCATGGCATAGACATAATCATGTCCTAGGAGCGTATTGAAGTCCAAGGGGTCTTCTATCACCATGAAGTCAACTAAGACGATCTTCCCACCCAAAGTAATAGGTGTTTGAGGAAGAATCCCGAGGATATACAAGTTCTTCTATCAAACACCAGTAACTAACTAGCAGTCGACACAAGGCTAGGAGATCCCATTCCTTGCCAAGCATGAGAAGACAAAATACTAACTGAGGCTCCTTCATACAAAATACAATGAGAAATCGTGTATGGTTCAACTTTTACCTTTATTTGGAAAGGTGCATTAGAAGGAAGGCACGACTCAACTAGGCTATCCCAATCAAAGGAAGCAATCCGAGACCTTCGTGGGGGTTGATCTGAAGCGAGTTCAAGGCCCCATTGTTCAGTAAGTTCTGAACTAGAAGTGAAGAAAATGTCACTAGCAGACACTTCACTCTCCAAAGGAAGAGTGGGATTGATTGACAATGGAATCGATTCAACCGCTTCATAAAATTCACTCTCCAAAGGGAGAGTGGGATTGACCAAATGTGACGATGGTTAAATCACTTTAGGGTCACTCTCTGAAAAAAGAGTGGGATTGACCAAAGCTGAGATTGATTCAACCACTTGACCAACCAAAGGTTGAGTAGGTTGTTGAGAAACTATAGGCTGTTCAGGAGAAGGAAATTATTGAGTCTCATACCACACTCTTCACACCTTTGCGATAGTAGGGCACTGGTGAGTAACATGATCTCCCTCACATAGCTTAGAAGGGAACTTAATTTTGCACTTCAAATGACTAGTTTTCTCAATGGTGTCACCATGACTAGCAGGGGCTGACTGTTTTCTCTCAGCATTACCTATAGAGGCTGATATTTTTCCCCTAGCATGACCACTTGAGGCTGGGTTACTGGGTCCAACCTAACTAAGAGAGGCCGATTGTTGAAAAAATTCAGAATGTTAAAAAATGGTATGACCATGAAACCAAACTCTTCACACCTCCGCAATAGAAGGGCATTTATAAGTAAGTTGGTCTCCCTCACAAAGCTTACAAGGAAACTTGGGCTTGTGTTTTGAACATGAAGTATTTTCAACAGTGTCAACATGACTCGCATTGGCTGAGATATTTCCTTTAGCATGAACCACATAGGCTAAGAGACTACCCCCAACATGACATGCAGAGGCTAAGAGACTGGGTCCAACATGACTTGCATAGGTTTGACAGGACCCACTAGCATGAACAACAAAGGCTGAATGATTAGTATCAACATTCTTTGCAATAGTTCAGTTTGTTCCCCCAACAATAACTTCAGAGGCTGGGTCAATGGATCCAGCATGACTTGTAGAGGTTGGATGGGGATCAGGTTCAACTTGAACATCAAAGGTTGAATGGGTGCCCTCGGCATGAACTATAGAGGCTGAGTGACTGGATCCAACGTGACCTGGAAAGGTTGGAAGGATCCCACTAGCATGATGAATAGAGGCTGGATGGTGAAAATCAACTTGACTTGCAATGGTTGAGTTCTTAGATCCAACATGACCTACAGAGGTTGGATAGGTTCACCCAGCATGAACTGCAGAGGCTGGGTGGTGAAGATAAACTTGACTTGTAGAGGTTGAGTGCTTAGAACCAACATGACCTGCAGAGGTTAGATGGTTGCCCCCAACATGAACCATAGAGGCTGGGTGGTGAGGTTCAAATTGACCTACAGAGGTTGAACGGGTTCCCCCTTGCTTATGTGCCTTCTTTCTATTCCTCCTTCTTTTACTCCTTTTACATTGTCGGTTACTAGTATCAATACTTTCACCACATGAGGTAGAAGGAGGAGGAGAATCAACTACAGGTGAAGGGGAAGCAATGTTTTGATGCCCTTGATATGAAGAGCTTACTTGAGAAGCATCAAGATCATTTAGGACAGTTGGAATGGAAAACAACCACACCGGTATCCCTAGGGTGAGTCCAAGTAGATTTAGGATGTCCATCAAAGGAACACCAACATTCCCTGTGAGAGGAATACTACAAGGAGTTCCTAGCATGGGGATCTCTTGGTTGGTGTTAAAAGGGGTGTTAGCCATAGTTTCAAACAATAATATAAAATCTGAGGTTGACAGGAAAACAGAAAGTACAAAGTACACACTTGAAGGTAGACTAAGTACAGACAAACCACACAACACTCACTAAAAAATTCCTAAAGCCAAATAGAAAAATAGGTATAATATGTGCTTTCCAGAAGAAAGCTGATAGATAGTTACTTGGTGTCCCTATAGATGTTCTTAGGCATAAGCAGAGAAATCACCCACCGCCCTCCCATACCTTCTATCGGGCTTACCTTCCAAGCCCATTCAAGGTCAACCAGAAATAGCCTTCCAGTGTACCTATGTATGAACCCTAGATGTCGAAAGAGACTAAAGGCTGTCGCAACTATACTTACAGTCTGGGGGGGTAGTTGCAAGCCTGGTTTGTATGCATGGCCAGGGTAGCAAATTTCAAAACCTTGTCAACACCAGGCACCACACGAGGTTGGGAGGGTGGTATTGACAGAAGTCCCCAGATGCGCAAACACCTTGGTCTATGATTTGATAAGGAATCATAGGGTTATCTCCTCAGTCCAAGCCTCCACGTGGCCTTGTGCTAAAATCCTGTTTGAGAGGAGCTTCCTAGATACAATCAACATAGAAGAGGATTTACCTAATGATTATCCAACTACGTCTAAATTTAAACACTTGTGGAGAGTTGAAACTCCCTAATCCATAAGTCTAGCCTAATCTAGTTTGTGTATGAGCCTAAAAATTAAAACTTTCTAATAATTTTTAAATTATACTGTTCATTTTAAAAGGCTTTTTTTTAGTCAAAGGGTAAATGGCGTGAAACTTATGTGGTGTTTTGACTCAAAGTTGAAACAAAATGACTAAGCAAAGAGAAATGAAATGCAAAAAGCAAAAACTATTCTCTTTCTTTTTCAAATAAAAACTTGAAAGCCACAAAAGAACAATTTCTTTTTATTTTTTTCAAAAATAATGATATGCAGTGCATCAAAGAAAAAACCCTAATCTAAATGCATACTAAACAACTATATGCTCTTTTTATTTTTCTTTTATAAATTCAAAAGAAAAACTACCTACAAACAAAAGTATGTAGATAACAAGAACAAAGCAAAAGGAACTCTGTTATACAACCACCAAATCAACTCTAGAATTCCCTAAAGTCAATATAAACCCTACTTGGAAGGAAAGCTTGCATAAGAGACAATTTAACTACTTTGGCAAGGTGAAGTTAACCAACAAAAGAAGAAGGAAACAAAGAACAATAAGCTTCTAAGTTCAGACAAAGGTCACTAACAAAGGCTGACTAGAAACATAAGCCAAAAATCATGCCAAGTAAAGGGGTTGGGGGAATGAGCAAAGAGAAAAATCTAATGCTATAAAAGGACTTAACACATAGATAAAGATCACCCAAAAGGGATGAAACTAACTCCCTGGAGTCATGCACCTTCAGAGAACCCCAAAAGACCTACCAAACAACCCCCAACGACAGAAAAAAACCATTAAAAGAGGAAAAAACATTGTTTAAAGGGGCATACACGAGTTTCACTACTAACCTGTCACTGATGATACACGGGTTGACAATAAAGCAAGTCATGTATAAATACCATATACACGACTGTTCAATCTACAACTCGCGTATGGGTGGGAAAAAACCCAAAAAATGTCAAAAACAACCTTAGGAAGGAAAGGGAGGTGTTCTATTAGACAGATAAAGTGTTCCTAAGTGGAAAGAAAGACCTGAAATCTTTCAAAAGACTAAAAGAAAATAGAGAGACCCCAAACAGACAAGGCTCTCCCCAATGGATTCGCCAGTTCTGTTGTAAAGGAAAGCTTCATATGGCTAGGGTTTAAGAGGCCATCAACGTACTAGGGTTGAAAGAGAGATGCATATATATCTGCAAGTATATATAAGCAAGTTTAGAGATTATAATGGTTCATAACTTAGCCAAACGAAGGTTGATCCAAGTAGCCCTTCAATCCTCTTCTTGCTCTTCGTGCTCCTCTCGCTCTAAGAGACCTTCTCTTCAAGTTGGGCACCTCACCAAACCTTGATCTAGTTCTATTGCTTCTCTTCTCCAAGTAACATAGCCTCCAAGCTCTGCTACACAAGGACATGATCACTAGGGAAAAGGTGGGGAAAAGCCTAGCTCCAATTCCTCCAGCATAACAATGCAAAGATTCAAGTCTCTTCTCATGGACCTCCCTACCTCTATTTATATTCTTTATGAAGAGATAGGGTCGAAGACAAAGTAGTTACAATGAAAGGAGTCAATTGCATAACTACCCAAACTACTCGAATTTCGAAAAACGTATTTTTTTGACATTTTCAGGAGGAATACATAGGTTGTAGAGACAACAGTCACGTATACATAAAAATATCTCATTTTAAGGGTACTTCTAGGAATTTTCATACTTTGGTGTCTTCCAAAAAGTTTTAGCTGACTCAGATACCTTTCCAATAGTGTAGATATGAGGTCAAACAAAGTTACATAACTCAAGATATGGGTCTTCCAATATAGGTGTTTTTTCAGTTACTTTCATGAAGTGTCGTCATGAAAGTGTCAACATGCGACGAAATCATGGGAAAGTGGTCACATGCAGAGATGTGTCATTTTTAGCTATAACAATCCTTGGATGTAATCAGCCCTAATGTGATTCTATGCTAGAAATGGCCAGAGTGAAGTTTGAGTACTTCAGGGAGAAGCTTGGTGTTCTCCAGATCGAGGTTCCTTCCAAGAGGAAGTGATGAGTCCGAGTGCCTTTCTTACATGGTTGTACGATTGGTTCCTCCCATGGTTAGATGTAAGTGCAGATCCTTTCCAACATGGTGGTAGGTTGGGCCTCCCATGGTCGGATATAAGTGATGAGCCTTTCCGACATGGTGCAAGCTGAGCCTCCCATAGTTGGATGTAAGTTCCAGTCCCTTCTAACATGGTGGTAGGATTGGTTCCTCCCATGGTCAGATGTAAGTGCTAGGCCTTTCCTCAGATGGTAGATGGTGTGTCCTTGTTGAAATCTAGGCTTTCACATCATTCAAGCATGCATTACACTCATACACAACCATTAAAGACAAGTATTGGGAAGGGACGTCCAATCCACCTTTGTATTCATATTTGATGCTTATTTATACATTATGATAGAGGTTGGAGTGGTTGTACCTGCTCCAACTACTCATTTTTTAGTATCTATGTAATTATACACTTATGATGACATTTAAGAGGTCAAGTGGCCCCCCACTACATCTCCCCCACAAACAAAATGTTTTTTCATCCCGAAGATAACAAAAAAATATGCATCAACATCCCAGGTCTCTGCTACTACTGAAGTAGTCCTCATTGTGCATTAGCCATGCATACCGGTCTGCATAGGTAACTCAGCCGCAATAGCCACCAGCTTGAGAGGAAAACACATGTACAAGGTTCTACTATGACCGGTTACTCTTCAGCCTCCATCTTCAATCTGGAAATAGTCCATCGAAGTCGAATCCTCTTACAATGGTGCGCAACCATATTCTTCCACAATGAGGTCTTTTGTTTTAAAGCCTCACCCTGGATCATTTGACCGGCATCTCCATTGGTTCAAGAATGTGAGGCCTTTTGGCTCTTCAAATTTCTATGTCATTTCTCTGTCTTCTGGCTTTCCGAGGTCACAACCCAGGAACAATTTCAGCATTTTGGCAATGATATTTTCTTGAATGCCATTGTTATCATGTCTTGTTGGAGCACTTTGCTGTGTAGGTGGATGATATTTGCTTGAATGCCATCGTCGTCATCTTCTTCTGTCATGAGAGTTTAAATTTACTGCAAGCTTGTAAAATTTTCATTGCTTTCAGTCAATATCGACTAATATTGGTCATGCTGACTAACTTGACTCGACTCAACATACTTGACTTGACATGACTTACCAACATGACTTACTAAGTTGGCTGGATACCAACTTGATTTACAATTGTGGAGGGGATCGCCTACCTCAAAAGACTCATGTTTAACCCCCTAGACTTCAAAATTTTAAATAAACTTACGTCAACATATGCTTTTACCATCGACCATATCTAAATATTATTGACTACAAATCAACTATAACAAGGAGTCGATCAAAAATAAAACATGGACATTGAAATTTATAATTGACCAACTGTTAACAAATCGACCAAAGTGAACTCTGACCAATTGTTAACATCAACGATGGGACAGTCGACTCAAACAATAAATTTTGTTGATTCAATAAATAATCGGTAAAAGATAAGAATCGACCAATCTTAAATAATGTCGACCAAAAAATAAAAAATAAAAAAATACAGTGTTTCTCTAACACATATTTAAGAGTCGATCAATTTTTAACGGCCCGGCCAAGTCGACCAGTTTTAAGAATATATATCATCGACAATATAGGTCAATAAAGGAGATTTCTACCATTATTATCAATTGAATCCTTCATACATGAATTTCTTTTACCTGTTATCGGTCGACCCTCCATGATGCAAATACCATTGAAGGGTGAAAATGATCAATGTTTCTTCCAGGTTGACTCTTCCATGGGAAAGGAAAGAAAGCTTCCAAATTGATCCTGAGCGATAGTGCTTGGTGGACGGTTTAGGGTCATTTGGATGAATGATGGTTTAGAACCTTCATGATGGGAGGTGGTTTTTCCTCATCCACGATATCAATAACACTGCTACGATCATCGTCCTCACCCTTGATTTCAAGTCTGCAACATTTTTTCTCCCAGCGACCTGCAATTGTTGTTGCTCCCAGGATGGCGACTGAAACTTTGTTTGAAAGAGAGAGATATATCATACGAGGTGCTTCAAAGATTGAAAGAGAAAAAATATGATATAGTTTATGAACATCACTTGTTTGGGAACAAGTTAATAGAGCTTTAGCTTCTATGAGCGCATGAGGAAACGATCCCATGGCTATTCAGAGGGGGTGGAGTCCCCAGCATAGTCAGCGGCACCCACCAAAGAAGCCATTCCCCAGTAGTCATGCAAAGGGGAAGCACCACCAGCCACAACGATATCACTTTCTCCGCTGAACTCTCCAAGAATTTATGCATTTCCATCTATATATCATGTCTATTGCACCACATCTCTAGCCAAAACACCTGCAGGTTCTCACGATTGCTGAAATTAATTACTCTCTCTTTCTGCGGAGGAAGAAGATCATGGCACTCCATCCAATCATTGTTGTGTCCCATGGTCATCAATTTATCATACTCTCTACAATTCAATTCGCTGGATGGCACCGCCTTCTTCCTTCTCAGTCTTTAATAGATGAATAGATGGACAAGAGTTCACTGTGGTTGTGGCTGTCTCCTCTTAGTCACATTGTCAGCCAGAATCTACCATGAAATAGTGCATTGATTCATCCAATAGTTCAACATTGTGCAAATATTCTTTATCCTCGGAGCAACATCTTTCATGCTTGACCATTTCTTTTCTTCTTGTAAATATTTTGTTTATATATGCATGACAATTATTTTAAATATTTCGTACATGTTCTTCACACGAACATCTCAAGCTTTCTTTTGGATTCGAGCCACTCCTCTTTTGATGCTGCTATCACCCATCCAAAAGAAGACGACAACGATTGATGCTAATAATATTTGTTGGTAACGCGATCTCATCATGGGTAGTCGGTGTAAACGCTGGTCAACTAGAATCTGTCAAAGCCTCTTAATCTAGGGTATCTTCAAGATTTGAATTCTATAATTCTTTATGCCAGCATCTTCAACAGTGTCATAAACGAAAAATACAGTCTGCAATCATTCTTTATTTCCTAGCAATCATATATAAACAGGAAATTCTCAAGCGAAAATATTTTATTCCTTTATTCCTCAAACAAGCAAGTAATCGTTTATCTTTGTGGAAGGTTACTTTCATGATCATCTCACGGTGTCTTCCGGATTCAAATCGTCTCCATCTGCTGCTGCTGTCACCTATCACCCAAACCGAATAGAGAACGACAATGGCGCCATATGTTGAAAGCTAGGATTTCACATCATTCAAGCATGCATTGCGCTCATACACAGCCATCGAAGACAAGTATTGGGAAGGGACGCCCAATCCACCTTTGTATTCATATTTGATGCTTATTTATACATTATGATAGAGGTTGGAGTGGTTGTACCTGCTCCAACTACTCATTTGTTAGTATCTATGTAATTATACACTTATGATGGCATTTAAGAGGTCAAGTGTGGCCTCCTCTATAGTCCTACCATGCCGGTGGATGTAAGTGTTGGGCCTTTCCTTGGATGGTAGATACCATGCCCGAGGATATAAGATCTAGGCATTTCCTTAGATGGTAGATGGTGTGTCCTACCATGCTAGTTGATGTAAGTGATGGTCCTTTCCTCGAATGGTAGATACCATGCCAGAGGATGTAAGTGTTTGGCCTTTCCTCGGATGGTATATGGTGTGCCCTATGATGTCGAAGGATGTAAGTGTTGGGCCTTTCTGATTGGTTCATATATAAGTGTTGGTCCTTTCTAATTGGGTGAGATATCAGTGTTGGGTCTTTATGACTGGGTTAGATGTAAGTGCTAGGGCCTTTCCTTGGATGGTAGATACCATGCTGGAATATGTAAGTGCTGGGCCTTTCAGCGGATGGTAGATGGTGTGTCCTACCATCCTGGAGGATGTAAGTGATGGGAATTTTTGACTAGGTCAGATATAAGTGCTGGGCCTTTCTGACATGGTGACAAGATGGGACTCCCATGGTCAGATATAAGTGTTGGGAAGGCCTTTCTGACATGGATGCTGGATGTGTTCCTCCCATGGTCAGATATAAGTGTTGAAGATGATGAAGACCTATATGGAGGCTAGGCCTACAACCAACATGAAAAAGGGTTGGCTTTGTAGAACTTCCTGTGATGAGTATAATTTAGAGATAACACCATTTGATCGAGATAACAAAGCAGTGATGAGGATGATCCAGTGATGATCCATCTTTGATGATGATCTAGTGATGATCCAACTTTGATGATGATCCAGAGAAGAAGACTTGTGCTGATGAATTTTGTCAAGAGAATACCTTCCTAGTTAAGAGGGAGTGTTGATGTATTTGTAACTTTGGAATGTATTCACTTGTATATTTCATATATCGTATTCCATTGGTCCCTAATGTTCCTATCGAGAGATTCATTAATGTAATCAAGTCATGTAAATTCAATGAGTTTAACCCTCCGTTGTAAGTCAGGGCAATAGTCCCCACAATTGAGTTGAGGTTAACCCTCCTTGTTGATCAGGGGGAAAAGTCCCCACAATTGAGGGGAACTAGGGTTATTAGGCTCTCATAGAGAAGTTGGCCCTGGTAAGTAATTTTCAAGTCAGAAACTAGTATAAATAGAGAGTGAGCCTCTCTATTTGTCATACACACTCACTCAACTGGGGTGTGTGAGTGAGAGAGGAAGTGATGACAGAAGTGAGAGAGATCAGCTGTCAGAGATCATCTTTACGTTTTCAGGTTTTACTTTTGCTACTGGTGCTCATCCTATCTCTGAGGAAGTTGCGGGGTTTTCTCCTTTATGTTTTCCTTGAGGAATTCTTTGTGTCTTTTGTCTCTTGTGATTATTGCTATGCATGTTATTCTCTCAGATAATATCCTAAGATCATATTGCTTAAATGATAAAAATCTAACACAATTAATGCCTCCAACCACTACGAACTCTCCCGCGCAGGACAACTCTACTATAAATATCGGGCTAGAAGGAACTTGGATTTTATTATGCCAAGAACTCGAGCTTCAGAGAATCGAGATGTCTAAACCTATAGAGCAAATTTATGAACCAGATAAATATACTAGCACGATGGCACCAAAGAAATCTTAAGTAACTACTAAATCTGCGGCTACCAAAACCAAATAGTTAGAAAAAACTAGCACACTGTTGGAGATCAGACTTCACAATATACGTAATTCCAAAGTAGTCAAACAACAATGAAAAAGAATATGGAACAAAATACTTGACTGGGGAACCGAAACAAACAGTTGATGGAGAGAAACCCAGAAGCTGATATCTAGTACCATCCTAAATTACATGAATGCAGCACTGATGGATAGTTTTGTTGGATTGAAAAAAATCATCATTCAATTCATTATAAGTTGTTATCACAATGGGAAGTTATATTTTGACACACCTGTCGAGATTAAGAATGCCCTAATAATCCAAATTACCAGACTATCAAACAAAGGAGATATAGTACCCATTCATCCCAACCTCGCACTGGTTAAAGAAATCACGAGTACCCCTACAGGGAAGAACTAGAGAGGATTGATGCTCAGTTAGATATTATATGGCACTCAAAAGATAACAACGTAAATCATGGCGGTCACGTTAACAAGATCTGGTTGAGGATCTGAACTTAAACTTGATATGCTCGAGGTAGCTCAAAATGTGGCAGCATGAGAGAAAGTGTACCGATGGGTCAAGAACCTAGTAGTAATTGTCATAAATATTTTCTACAAGTGCCAAGAATATGGGTCACATATACGGTATCCATCACTTATAATTTGGCTCATCATGGATCATCTTCAACCACTAGGTGACAAAGACTTCACTACGTAGAAAGGACCAGTCATGTGTAACTTTCGATCATTTTCTCCAAGCGGATGTTGATTTGGTGCTGCAACATCCAATATTTGGCTAGACAACTAGCTCCAAGCCTTGAAGGTTCAAACATATAGATGGAGAGTGCCCCAAACAATCCGACAAATTCTACCACCAAACGCACATATCCATCTTTCCTTAGACCACACACCCATTTTGTACTTAGAAGGAACAATTGGAGCAGCAAAGGAACTTGACTTCTACCCCATGGTCGAGGAAATATTTGAAGAACTCAGTCGAAAATCCAACACAAGTTTGCAAATACCACCAACAGCAAAACATGTCGACCAGCCAATGGTAAAACCTCTGACAGATGTTGAGGAGGAGGAATATGAATTTCGACTTCACCTTAACAAATTCAACATCTACCCCAACGAGGAAGGTGACATAAACCCCTTAGGGATTGCAACAACACAACAACAAGAGAAATATAACGTAGAACATTCAGAGAAAACTACTCAGTCAGATACTCTGTTGTTGGAGTATGCACTAATAAAGGATAACATATGTCGAGTAGCTAATGAAATTTTCTGATCCTGACATAATAGAAAGAACAAAATAAAAGGGAAAGGAAAGCAAAAGATTATTCTTAAGGAGCTGACAGAAGATGACAATGCTGAATTATTCGATAGTGCCACACAAATACTAGAAGATGATGCAAAGAACAATATCTCTGTAGAGGAACAACTAGCAAAGTTTGTCTTAGAAGAAGAACAACAACAGGTTCAACCAGAAGTACCACCGCCAAAGAAAGTTAAATTTCCATTGAACCACATGTCGATCTTACCTAGAGTTCTCCACCACCTTCCCCAGTCTCTGTTGTTGAATAATAAATCATACTGACTTCTTCAGCTACCAATCCTTCAACCCTTACCCCCTATTTTGTACAACAACTACCTGCTCCTCTAAGAGAAAAAATCCAAACTAATTGTGACCTACAAGAGTTCATTAACCAACTACCCTCAAGCCTCCTTGACTGGAAAACAATAATCATAAAGAAACCAGTCATAGTTGATTTTAGGAAAAAGTCTACCTTAGCCCTACCTGAGTCTAACTTACGCGAGCTACCACCAACCACCACCTCTGAGACACAAATTATTGGGTATACCAAAAATATCTTGCATAAAAACACCAGCCCGAATAGAAACATTTTTGCACGGCAAACCATATGTCTCATTTCCCAACCTGTCGAACATATGTCCCCAACATCGTCCCAGACTCCATTAGAAAAAACACTTCTATCCATCCCCACTGTTTACCCCTTAGAAAAATTACACAACATCGACTTCTGGAACTATGTCGGCAAGAAATATCGAAGTACCCTTGTCGCAAGAGAACCTGGCCCCAGCCGATAGCCCTGAATTACCTCCACCACCTCCATCTGAATCCGACACAACATACGTTCCAACTCCAGTTCCGACCTCTTCACCAACCCCTCCTGATACCACCAGCTTATTTCCACTTACCCTTGCCAACACTACCAATACAACACTAGCCGCAAAACAAATACAAGAAGCACCAGTACCACAAGAAGTAGTAGAGACAGAAAAAGCAACAGAAAAAATAGAAAGAGCTTCAAAAAAAAAATGAGAAAGACCAATAAAAATGGAAAAGGAAGCAAAAGAAGGATAAGAAGAAGCAGGACAAGGAAAAACATAAGAAATAGCAGCACCTCCAACAATATCCATGTCTTCTTGTACACTTACATCAGTTCGGTCTAGTTGCTACATTCGACCCTCTACAAGAAAAACAGGAAGAGCTCAACCTTCTTACATATACAATTGATCGTGAGCACAAACACATAAGAATGGAAGCAAAAGATCACATTGAAATATTACAAGCAAACCAATTAACATTGTTTACTAAGTGTGAAAACTTAGTCCAGTAGATTATACCAATCTCGTCAAGGACCGACACAGACAACCCTCAGGATAAAACTTACACACTATTTGAATGCATCGTGTCGACCCTATCATTGCTGAGAAATCAATACATGGCCTTTATAGAAGCACACAACATGATAGCACAATACGTCAAAGAATCTGTTGTAACCAAAGAAGTTCTACACAATTGATAAACGCATTATGACAATGTGTTTGAAGAAATGCAAAATACGCACAAACTCATATGCTTACTACAACAACAACGACATAATTCCAGTGAAGCACTTGCTCAAACTATCGATGAGCAACTCATCTTAGAAAACACAAAGTTAGAAAAGTTGGAGAAACAGGAATACTAGTTGATCAGTCAAGCTCGACTAATTCTGTCCAAAGTAGACAAGATTAGGCCGCATCTCCAAAGACTGCTCACTACCGCTGACGAGAATACCAGACTACTAGGACCAGGCCTAATCAACATTCAAGACCAAGATATGCACAATAAGATGGAGAGCCTCTCTAGCCTTACCACTCTCACCATCGACCTACAGAATGCACTACATACTTGGGAAGAATTTTAGTACCACTAGTCGGTCTTAGCAGAAACAATTGTTGAAGTCTGTGTCCAACAACAATTCTTTGCCAGTACCAGCTCACTACAACAGTAACAACATATCCTCTCATTACTCAGACAGACAAAGTTTTCATCTCCTCATTTTTTCGGGAAGAAGAAAGATTTTGTGGAGAGGGATATGTTGGAAGAGCCTAAGTCGACCCCTCGACTAGGTCCTCCGGTCGACTACTTATAAAATATATCAATAGATTGGATCGACCTATACATTTCGTGTCGCTCGGTAGAACTGACAGGTAGTTATGTAACGACTTGTAATTAATATATATATGTTGGAGAGCAAGATATAGAGAGAAGTTTGTATCTTATGTAATCATCTATGTATGTGTTCTTGCTGAGTAATAGAAAGACTTGTTGATTCATCCACCATTACTTGTCCATTTGCTTGTATCATTGTATTTTCTTAATTAATCTATAGTATGTATCACTGGTAACTATTTGATCCGCTCGACTACAACAGATGCTACATGATATGAGCTAATCCTACAGCAACTCCACCCATAATAATCAACAAGGGCGCTACAAGATGTGAGTTGTTGTAAACTTGTATTCTAGAACCTGATCTATTATGAATATATATTTCTGCATCCTAAGCTCCTACAAAGGAATACATATTGATCATGATTAATATTAAGATTACAGAAAGTAATTAAAACTAGGCAGAGCTACATGAATTATGATTTGGTTGAGATGTTTAACAGAGGATAATACTGTAGTCATATCTAGAAACTTAATCTACAATAGTAAAAATATAAAGTTGTCTCTTACAACTAACAATAATCTTACTCAGGGCTTGATAATAATTGAATACATTGGAATCAACAATTTACTAAGACTTGTCATTTAACATTTATATCCATTTGGAGATCGCTTCAAAATTACACACTATATGACACCCATTTCGCAATTGAATCTAAGATGAATTCCACTAAGAAAATCAATGCCCCCATGTTTCGCATATCCTCCATGCATTAATCAAAGGCTTGAATTCGGATGCAAAACAGGTCCCTTGTAATGTTCTCATATTAATAACAATTACAAATCAAGGAATCACATCATCTTCCCAACAACAGTCATTTAAGGAAGGATTGAGGTTCTTCCTCATTATTACAGACCGTTAAAATACAATGATTATGATATTCCCCCCTCTATTACCAACGACATTGACTAATTCCACAAAAATATGGCTACTTAAGAATTATTTGCTCCATGAGTATTTTCCTCAACATTTCATTCCCATCTATCATAGCTCTATAAAAAATTATCTATCATAGCTCTATAAAAAATTACGTTTTTATTCCAAACAAATATTTATTAACAAGACACTTTGCAAACTATCGAATGGTAATTCCCAAAATATAATTGATTAAAGGCATTCATTTTCATTATTTAATCACAGAATCCATGGGAAATAATAGGTTCCAAACCTCTCTTTTCATGTCTATCAAACAATCATCACTTAAATAATGTGACTGGATGCCTACAGACTTCGTATTATAACACAATTTATAATTCAAACTATTGTGGCATTCTATAGCATATGAACTAAACAATGGTTTAATCATTTCATGTTATCCATATGAAGGTAACACAACTATAAATTATGGCATTCTACTACTATAAAAAATTAAACATTGAATTTCAGATCTAAAATTCCATTTACTGAACTATTTCCTACTTTTCTTAAAGAAAGGTAAAGGACTTATTTTTACAAGCAAAACGCATTTAAGGTATTTAAGTTTCATTGATAATTAATACGAGCTTTTTTTTGTACAAAGTTTCGAAGGTCTCTTTGACACGTATTTACAAACATTCCATGGTCAAAATCTATGGGTATGTGCAAGGTTTCGAATGCATTAAACAAAGAAAAACAGGCATTTCTTAGCATTTTTAACAGCATATTCTTGCACTACAAATGAGAGATTACAACCATGCAAACCATAGCTAATATTCACTAAGGAACAGAATTATATTTAAAGTTGGAATCAAAGATTTAAAGTGGTAAAACGTAGGCATGAAATATACAGTTATAGGGAATTATTTTTTAGCATAATCATTAAAAGACATGGAACATAATTCTTCCTTTCAAAACTCCAAGAATACATTAAATTCATTAAGGTACTAAGACATGCCAACAGGGCTGCATTTGGAAACTCTTACACATAAAAATTTAACATTAAATTACTTCTAGCATTCTGGAAATGAATACTTATTTGGTTAGCTGAAAATTTGAACAACTGATTACATGTGAGGCACACACCATCTAGCCATAAGAAAACCGTGCTCATCAATATCTCAACCCAATTGTTACCACTAGGATGGAACCATGAACCCACCAAGAGAATAACATTCAAAATTCATTTTGAAGACCCAAGGGTTGTTGAACAGGTCCTAGCTTCTAGTTCAAGTTCTAAGGTTTCTCTTCATATGCATCATCTCACACTCTCCTCTTCCCCAATACAAAAAAAAATGAATGTGTTTCCATAATCAAGATATTCCACACATAGGAGAGTCAAATCATTTACTTTTTTTAGCATAATAAAGTATCAATGCATGTTAAGCTAATCATGTGGTATCCTCCCAAGAACCCATGTTTCCCATCCATATATTTTATTAATTGATGTGGAAATCTGATTCACAACAATATCTAGGAGATAAAGGAATCCCCACAACTCAAGAATTTAACAAACTATGCAAAAAAACAGTGAAAAGAGAAAAATTAACACATGAATAGTGCCAGTAACTGAAGTTTCTATTATTGTCCAACATGTAAATATGTCTAGAACATGATTATAATACAATAGGAGAAAATCATTAGCCTTTGGAGGCAAATTGGATGCATACATGTGGCAGGCTTAGATTGAACCTCAAACCTCACTAGGTGGACCAATGAGCTCCCAAACCACCTCAAACGGTCACGAATGGCCATGTGAATGTAGTTGCAGCATGCTAGGACATAAATCGGGGTATTTTAGCCATGTGGGAATGCATGGGTGAGTGCGAGTGGCTCTAGGAAGCAATAAATGGTCCAAAAGAGCTAAAAACACCCAAATACAATGCATGAGCATCTCTGGTCAACCAATTTCCTTGTTTTAAGGAGTGAGAGTGCACTAACGATTGAATAGTCATAAATGAGGATGCAAGTGTCTCCAGAATGGTCAAATGATGGTGTTTGGGTGCATTAATGAGTCCAAAACACACAAATACCTTTCTAGACCATAATAACCAAGGTTTGGACCATATGACATAAGTACAAAACAAATGAAAGTGTGTCCTAGGTGTATGTGACGATGCTACTAGGTGGTGTGATGCTCTAACACACCCCTTTAGCCTTACTTAGTGTAACTACATAAAAAATTGAGGCCTTGGCAACTAAGGCTCAAGTCACATCTTACAAAACATTATTTGTCCATGTAACCAATGTAAGGAACAAAACCTCATGGGAACTATTATAACTAGATCTTGTTCTTAGTTTATCTGTTCTTTTTGTCATAATTTTCAACCGTTGGTTTAAAATGATTTTACAATTTATGTTGATTTTAAGAATTTTGGATAATCAATAATTTTGGTTGGATTTAATAGTTTTAATGGTTGAATTATTTCATTATTTTAGCTTTAAGGTTTGTCTTTTGAGCTTATTAGTTAATATGTACATCTTTAAGCTTTCAAAAACTTATAATAAAAGTTTATTCCAAGTTTTGATTTATAATCTAACTCTCATTTTTGAGTCCTTGTTATAGCGGATTTCACCACTCCAGGTGAATCACACTTTGTATGGCCTTTCCCTGTCTTGCTGCAGACTCTTTGGACCCCATGGACCATTTTTTATCCTTTGATGTTTCCTTGATCATCCCTAAAAACACATGAAAAATGCTATACGTGACTTTTAAACCCATAAGCACGTACATACACGGGTTTTTCCACTAAAACTGCGTACATCGGGATGTGTGCATAATCCAAATCCTTTTGGAGTTTTCCTTGACATGGATCCGACTCATTTGACTCCTAGCCTTCCCTATGCCTTGAGATCGCTCGGATTCGACCTTTCATTATCCCTTTGAAAGCTATATAAGGAACCCCTTGGTACATTGAAGGCAAGAGGAGAGAATTGAGAGAAAAGAAACTATAGTCTATTGTTGCCGGAACTTATGCTTGAGTCTACATCTCTTTGTCCCTTGGAGCACTTTTGTGTTCTTCCCAAGCTTGCCTTTTTCTTGTGAGCTTGCTATCGAGAGATGGAGGATTGAAGTGGTGGAGGCCCAATTGGGGGATTCAGTTTCTTCAGTTCGTATACATGCCGTCGGAGGTTGTATTCCTTCTTTCTATTCCTCCTTCTTTTACTCCTTCTACACTGTCGGTTACTAGTATCAATACTTTCACCGCATGAGGTAGAAGGAGGAGGAGAATCAACTACAGGTGAAGGGGAAGCAGTGTTTTGATGCCCCTGATATAAAGAGCTTACTTGAGAAGCATCAGGAGCATTCAGGATAGTTGGAATGGAAAACAACCACACCAGTATCACTAGGGTGAATCCAGGTAGATTCAGGGTGGCCATCAAAGGAACACCAACATTCCCTGTGAGAGGAATACTATAAGGAGTTCCCAGCATGGGGATCTCTTGGTTGGTGTTAAAAGGGGTGTTAGCCATAGTTTTAAACAATAAGACAAAGTATAAGGTTGACAGGAAAACAAAAAGTACAAAGCACACACTTGAAGGAAGACTAAGTACAGACAAACCACACAACACTCACCAAAAATTCCTAAAGCCAAACAGACAAATAGGTATAAGATATGCTTTCTAGAAGAAAGCTGATAGATAGTTACTTGGTGTCCCTATAGATGTTCTTAGGCACAAGCAGAGAAATCACCCACCGCCCTCCCATACCTTCTACCGAGCTTACCTTCCAAGCCCATTCAAGGTCAACCAGAAATAGCCTTCCAGTGTACCTATGTATGAACCCTAGATTTCGAAAGAGACTAAAGGCTGCCGCAACTATACTAACAGTCTGGGGGGTAGTCGCAAGCTTGGTTCGTATGCATGGGTAGGGTAGAAAAGCCCAAAACCTTTTCAACACCAGGAACCACACGGGGTCGGGAGGGTGGTATTGACAGAAGTCCCTAGATGCGCAAACACCTTGGTCTATGATTTGACAAGGAATCATAGGGTTATCTCCTCAGTCCAAGCCTCCACGTGGCCTCGTGCTTAACTCCCGTTTGAGAGGAGCTTCCTAGATACAATCAACATAGAAGAGGATTTACCTAGTGATTAGCCAACTACGTCTAAATTTAAACACTTGTGGAGAGTTGAAACTCCCTAATCCATAAGTCTAGCCTAATCTAGTTGGTGTATGAGCCTAAAAAATAAAACTTTCTAATAATTTTTAAATTATACTGTTCATTTTAAAAGGATTATTTTTAGTCAGAAGGTAAATGGCGTGAAACTTATGTGGTGTTTTGACTCAAAGTTGAAACAAAATGACTAAGCAAAGAGAAATGAAATGCAAAAAGAAAAAACTATTCTCTTTCTTTTTCAAATAGAAACTTGAAAGCCACAAAAGAACAATTTCTTTTTATTTTTTTCAAAAATAATGATATTCAGTGCATCAAAGAAAAAACCCTAATCTAAATGCATATTAAACAACTATATGCTCTTTTTATTTTTCTTTTATAAATGCAAAAGAAAAACTACCTACAAACAAAAGTATGCAGATAACAATAACAAAGCAAAAGGAACTCTTCTATACAACCACCAAACAGACTCTAGAATTCCCTAAAGTTAATATAAACCCTAATTGGAAGGAAAGCTTGCATAAGAGACAATTTAACTACTTTGGCAAGGTGAATTTAACCAACAAAAGAAGAAGGAAACAAAGAACAATAAGCTTCTAAGTTCAGACAAAGATCACTAACAGAGGCTGATCAGAAACATAAGCCAAAAATCATGCCAAGTAAAGGGGTTGGGGGAATGAACAAAGAGAAAAATCGAATGCTACAAAAGGAATTACCACATAGATAACTATCACCCAAAATGGATGACACTAACTCCCTGGAGTCATTCACCTTCAGAGAACCCCAAAAGACCTACCAAACAACCCCCAACAGCAGAAAAAACCATAAAAAGAGGAAAAAACATTGTTTAAAGGGGCATACACGAGTTTCACTACTGACCTGTTGCAGATGATACGTGGGTTGACAGTAAAACAAGTCACGTATAAATACCATATGCACGACTGTTCAATCTACAACTCGCGTATGGGTGGGAAAAAACCCAAAAATTGTCAAAAACAACCTTAGGAAGGCAAGGGAGGTGTTCTATTAGACAGATAAAGTGTTCCTAAGTGGAAAGAAAGACTTGAAATCTTGAAAAAGACTGAAAGAAAATAGAGAAACCCCAAACAAACAAGGCTCTCCCCAATGGATTTTCCAGTTCTGTTGTAAAGGAAAGTTTCATATGGCTAGGTTTTAAGAGGCCATCAACATACTAGGGTTGAAAGAGAGATGCATATATATCTGCAAGTATATATGATCAAGTTCAGAGATTATAATGGTTCATACCTTAGCCAAACAAAGGTTGATCCAAGTATCCCTTCAATCATCTTCTTGCTCCTCTTGCTCCTCTCGCTCCAAGAGACCTTCTCTTCAAGTTGGGCACCTCATGAAACCTTGATCTGGTTCTGTTGCTTCTCTTCTCCAAGGAACTTAGCCTCCAATCTCTGCTACACAAGGAGATGATCACTAGGGAAAAGGTGGGGGAAAGAGAGCTCCAATTCCTCCAGCATAACAATGCAAAGATTCAAGTCTCTTCTCATGAACCTCCCTACCTCTATTTATATGCTTTATGAAGAGATAGGGTCAAAGACAAAGTAGTTGCAACGAAAGGAGTCAGTTGCATAACTACCCAAACTACCTGAATTTCAAAAAACGTATTTTTTTGACATTTTCAGGAGGAATACGTAGGTTGCAGAGACAACGGTCACGTATACATAAAAATTTCTCATTTTAAGGGTACTTCTAGGAATTTTCAGACTTTGGTGTCTTCTAGAAAGTTTTAGCTAACTCATATACCTTTCCAACAGTGTAGAGATGAGGTCAAATAGAGTTACATAACTCAAGATATGGGTCCTCCAATATAGGTGTTTTTTCAGTGACTTTCATGAAGTGTCGTCATGGAAGTGTCAACATGCGACGGAATCATGGGAAAGTGGCCACATGCAGAGATGTGTCATTTTTAGCTATAACAATCCTTGGATGTAATCAGCCTTGATGTGATTCTATGCTAGAAATGGCCAGAGTGAATTTTGAGTACTTCAAGGAGAAGCTTGGTGTTCTCCAGTTCGAGGTTCCTCCCAAGAGGAAGTGATGAGTCCAAGTGCCTTTCTTACATGGTGGTAGGATTGGTTCCTCCCATGGTCAGATGTATGCGTGGAGCCTTTCCAACATGGTGGCAGGTTGGGCCTCCCATGGTCAGATATAAGTGCTGAGCCTTTCCGACATGGTGTAGGCAGGGCCTCCCATAGTTGGATGTAAGTGCTAGGCCCTTCTAACATGGTGGTAGGATTGGTTCCTCCCATGGTCAGATGTAAGTACTGGGCCTTTCCTTAGATGGTAGATGGTGGGTCCTTGTTGAAAGCTAGGCTTTCACATCATTCAAGCATGCATTACGCTCATACACAACCATTAAAGACAAGTATTGGGAAGGGACATCCAATCCACCTTTGTATTCATATTTGATGCTTATTTATACATTATGATATAGGTTGGAGCGGTTGTACCCGCTCGAACTACTCATTTGTTAGTATCTATGTAATTATACACTTATGATGACATTTAAGAGGTCAAGTGGCCCCCCTCTACATCTCCCCCACAAACAAAACGTTTCTTCATCCCGAAGAGAACAAAAAAATATGCATCAACATCTCGGGTCTCTGCTACTACTGAAGTAGTCCTCATTGTGCATCAACCATGCATACTAGTCTGCATAGGTAACTCATCTGCAATAGCCACTAACTTTATAGGAAAACATGTGTACAAGGTTCTACTGTGACTGGTTACTCTTTAGCCTCCATCTTCAATCTAGCAATAGTCCATCGAAGTCGAATCCTCTTACAATGGTGCACAACCATCTTCTTCCACAACGAGGTCTTTTGTTTTAAAGCCTCACCCTGGCTCATCTGACCAGCATCTCCATTGGTTCAAGAATGCGGGGCCTTTTGGCTCTTCGAATTTCTATGTCATTTCTCTGTCTTCTGGCTTTCTGAGGTCACAACCCAGGAACAATTTCAACACTTTGACAATGATATTTTCTTGAATGCCATTTTCATCATGTCTCATTGGAGCACTTTAATGTGTAGGTGGATGATATTTGCTTGAATGCCATCGTCGTCATCTTCTTCAGTCATGAGAGTTTAAATTTCCTACAAGCTTGAAAAATTTTCATTGCTTGTAGTCGATACCAACTGATATTGGTCATGGCTGACTAACTTGACTCGAATCAACATACTTGACTTGACATGACTTACCAACATGACTTACTAAGTTGGATAGATACCAACTTGATTTACAATTGTGGAGGGGATCACCTACCTCGAAAGACTCACGTTTAACCCCCATGACTTCAAAATTTTAAATAAACTTACGTCATCATATGCTTTGAACATCGACCATATCTAAACATTATTGACTACAAATCGACTATAACAAGGAGTCGATCAAAAATAAACCATGGACATTGAACTTTATAATTAACCAACTATCAACAAATCGACCAAAGTGAACTCTTACCAATTGTTAACATCAACGACGGGACAGTCGACTCAAACAATAAATTTTGTTGATTCAATAAAGAATCGGTAAAAGATAAGAATCGGCCAATCTTAAATAATGTCGACCAAAAAATAAAAAATAAAAAAATACAGTGTTTATTTAACACATATTTAAGAGTCGATCAATTTTTAATGGCCCAGCCAAGTCAACCAATTTTTAGAATATATATCATCGACAATATAGGTCAATAAAGGAGATGTCTACCATTATTATCAGTCGAATCCTTCATACATGAATTTCTTTTACCTTTTATCGGTCGACCCTCCATGATGCAGATATCATTGAAGGGTGAAAATGATCAATGTTTCTTCTAGGTTGACTCTTCCATGGGTAAGGAAAGAAAGCTTCCAAATTGATCCTGAGCGATAGTGCTTGGTGGACGGTTTAGGGTCATTTGGATGAATGATGGTTCAAAACCTGCATGATGGGAGGTGGTTGTGCCTCTTCCATGATATCGATAACACTGCTACGATCCTCGTCCTCACCCTCGATTTCAAGTCTGCAACAATTTTTCTCCCAGCGACCTGCAATTGTTGTTGCTCCCAGGATGGCGGCTGAAACTCTGTTTGAAAGAGAGAGATATATCATACGAGGTACTTCAGAGATTGAAAGGGAGAAAATATGATATAGTTTATGAACATCACTTGTTTGGGAACAAGTTAATAGAGCTTTAGCTTCTATGAGCGCATGAGGGAATGATCCCATGGCTATTCAGAGGGGGTGGAGTCCCCAGTACAGTCAGCGGCACCCACCAAAGCATCCATCCCCTAGTAGTCATGCAAAGGGGAAGCGCCACCAGCCATGATGATATCGCTTTCTCCACTGAAATCTCCAAGAATTTATGCATTTCCATCTATATATTGCGTCTATTGCACCACATCTCTAGCTAGAACACCTGCAGGTTCTCACAATTGCTGAAATTAATTATTCTCTCTTTCTACAGAGGAAGAAGATCATGGCACTCCATCCAATCGTTGTTGCCGCCCATGGTCATCAATTTATCATACTCTCTGAAATTCAATTTGCTGGATGGCACCGCCTTCTTCCTTATCAGTCTTTAATAGATGAATAAATGGATAAGAGTTCACTGTGGTTGTGGCTGTCTCCTCTTAGTCGCATTGTCAACCAGAATCTACCATGAAATAGTGCATTGATTCATCCAATAGTTCAACATTGTGAAAATATTCTTTATCCTCGGAGCAACATCTTTCATGCTTGACCATTTCTTTTCTTCTTGTAAATATTTTGTTTATATATGCATGACAATTATTTTAAATATTTTGTACATATTCTTCACACGAACATCTCAAGCTTTCTTCTGGATTCGACCCACTCCTCTTTTGATGCTGCTATCACCCATCCAAAAGAAGACGACAATGACTGATGCCGATAATATTTGTTGGTAACACGATCTCATCATGGGTAGTCGGTGTAAATGTTGGTCAACTGGAATATGTCAAATCCTATTAATCTAGGGTATCTTCAAGATTTGAATTCTATAATTCGTTATGCCAACATCTTCAACAGTGTAATAAACAAAAAATATAGTCTGCAATCAGTCTTTATTTCCTAGCAATCATATATAAACAAGCAGTTCTCAAGCGAAAATATTTTATTCCTTTATTCCTCAAACAAGCAAGTAATCTTTTATCTTGGTCAAAATCTATGGGTATGTGCAAGGTTTCGAATGCATTAAACAAAGAAAAACAGGCATTTCTTAGCATTTTTAACAGCATATTCTTTCACTACAAATGAGAGATTACAACCATGCAAACCATAGCTAATATTCACTAAGGAACAGAATTATATTTAAAGTTGGAATCAAAGATTTAAAGTGGTAAAACGTAGGCATGAAATATACAGTTATAGGGAATTATTTTTTAGCATAATCATTAAAAGACATGGAACATAATTCTTCCTTTCAAAACTCCAAGAATACATTAAATTCATTAAGGTACTAAGACATGCCAATAGGACTGCATTTGGAAACTCTTACACATAAAAATTTAACATTAAATTACTTCTAGCATTCTGGGAATGAATACTTATTTGGTTAGCTGAAAATTTGAACCACTGATTACATGTGAGGCACACACCATCTAGCCTTAAGAAAACCGTGCTCATCAATATCTCAACCCAATTGTTACCACTAGGATGGAACCATGAACCCACCAAGAGAATAACATTCAAAATTCATTTTGAAGACCCAAGGGTTGTTGAACAGGTCCTAGCTTCTGGTTCAAGTTCTAAGGTTTCTCTTCATATCCATCATCTCACATTCTCCTCTTCCCCAATACAAAAAAAAATGAATGTGTTTCCATAATCAACATATTCCACACATAGGAGAGTCAAATCATTTACTTTTTTTAGCATAATAAAGTATCAATGCATGTTAAGCTAATCATGTGGTATCCTCCCAAGAACTCATTTTTCCCATCCATATATTTTATTATTGATGTGGAAATCTGATTCACAACAATATCTAGGAGATAAAGGAATCCCCACAACTCAAGAATTTAACAAACTATGCAAAAAAACAGTGAAAAGAGAAAAATTAACACATATGAATAGTGCCATTAACTGAAGTTTCTATTATTGTCCAACATGTAAATATGTCTGGAACATGATTATAATACAATAGGATAAAATCATTAGCCTTTGGAGGCAAATTGGATGCATACATGTGGCAGGCTTAGATTGAACCTCAAACCTCACTAGGTGGACCAATGAGCTCCCAAACCACCTCAAATGGTCACGAATGGCCATGTGAATGTAGTTGCAGCATGCTAGGACATAAATCAGGGTATTTTAGCCATGTGGGAGTGCATGGGTGAGTGGGAGTGGCTCTAGGAAGCAATAAATGGTCCAAAAGAGCTAAAAACACCCAAATACAATGCATGAGCATCTTTGGTCAACCAATTTCCTTGTTTTAAGGAGTGAGAGCGCACTAACGACTGAATAGTCATAAATGAGGATGCAAGTGTCTCCAGAATGGTCAAATGATGGTGTTTGGGTGCATTAATGAGTCCAAAACACACAAATACCTTTCTAGACCATAATAACCAAGGTTTGGACCATATGACATAAGTACAAAACAAATGAAAGTGTGTCCTAGGTGTATGTGACCATGCTACTAGGTGGTGTGATGCTCTAACACCCCCCTTTAGCCTTACTTAGTGTAACTACATAAAAAATTGAGGCCTTGGCAACTAAGGCTCAAGTCACATCTTACAAAACATTATTTGTCCATGTAACCAATGTAAGGAAGAAAACCTCATGGGAACTATTATAACTAGATCTTGTTCTTAGTTTATCTGTTCTTTTTGTCATAATTTTCAACCGTTGGTTTAAAATGATTTTACAATTTATGTTGATTTTAAGAATTTTGGATAATCAATAATTTTGGTTGGATTTAATGCTTTTAATGGTTGAATTATTTCATTATTTTAGCTTTAAGGTTTTTCTTTTGAGCTTATTAGTTAATATGTACATCTTTAAGCTTTCAAAAACTTATAATAAAAGTTTATTCCAAGTTTTGATTTATAATCTAACTCTCATTTTTGAGTCCTTGTTATAGCGGATTTCACCACTCCAGGTGAATCACACTTTGTATGGCCTTTCCTTGTCTCACTGCAGACTCTTTGGACCCCATGGAACATTTTTTATCCTTTGATGTTTCCTTGATCATCCCTAAAAACACATGAAAAATGCTATACGTGACTTTTAAACCCATAAGCACGTACATACACGGGTTTTCCCACTAAAACCGCGTACATCGGGATGTGTGCATAATCCAAATCCTTTTGGAGTTTTCCTTGACATGGATCCGACTCATTTGACTCCTGGCCTTCCCTATGCCTTGATATCGCTCGGATTCGACCTTTCATTATCCCTTTGAAAGCTATATAAGGAACCCCTTGGTACATTGAAGGCAAGAGGAGAGAATTGAGAGCAAAGAAACTAGATTCTATTGTTGCCGGAACTTATGCTTGAGTCTACATCTGTTTGTCCCTTGGAGCACTTTTGTGTTCTTCCCAAGCTTGCCTTTTGCTTGTGAGCTTGCTATCGAGAGATGGAGGATTGAAGTGGTGGAGGCCCAATTGGGGGATTCAGTTTCTTCAGTTCGTAGACATGCCGTCGGAGGTTGTATCTTGTAATCTCTGATTTATATTAATAGAAATATATTTTCCTGTCCAATGATGTGTATTTGAATGAATATTTTATCCATGGGATCATGTCAAATG
>LPNX010173315.1:664792-702026 GCA_001517045.1 Pseudotsuga menziesii
CATGGAGATCTTGATCTATTATATATATTCAGCCATTATGGAGATCATGGTCCTTTGTATATCTTCATCATGGAGATTTTGATCTATGTATATTGTACGTGGCTATGACCACATATGTGACATCATGTATCATGCCTATTCATGGCCATTGTACTCTTATGTATCCAGGACTACTATATGTACTTGCAGTTATATGCAGAGTTGTATTATTGTACTATGCTGATTGGGTGGCTAGTCTTCCATTTGGTATCCTTCATCACTCCACTTCTGGGATGGACTTATAATGTATTTCGACCATCGTATGACCCCTCTGACCTCACACATTAGGGGGCATATGTTATATCAGATTTCACCACTCCAGGTGAATCAGACTTTGTATGGCCTTCCCCTGTCCCGCTGCAGACTCTTTGGACCCCATGGACCATTTTTTAACCTTTGATGTTTCCTTGATCATCCCTAAAAACACATGAAAAATTCTATACGCGAATTTTAAACCCATAAACGTGTACATACGCGGGTTTTCCCACTAAAACCGCGTACATCGAGATGTGTGCATAATCCAAATCCTTTTGGAGTTTTCCTTGACATGGATCCGACTCATTTAACTCTTGGCCTTCCCTATGCCTTGAGATCGCTCAGACTTGAACTTTCATTATCCCTTTGAAAGCTATATAAGGAACCCCTTGGTACATTGAAGGTAATAGGAGAGAATTGAGAGCAAAGAAACTATAGTCCATTGTTGCTGGAACTTATGCTTGAGTCTGCATCCCTTTGTCCCTTAGAGCACTTTTGTGTTCTTCCCAAGCTTTCCTTTTGCTTGTGAGCTTGCTATCTAGAGATGGAGGATTGAAGTGGTGGAGGCCCAAGTGGGGGATTCAGTTTCTCTGGTTCGCAGACGTGCTGTCAGAGGTTGTATCTTGTAATCTCTGATTTATATTAATAGAAATATCTTTTCCTGTCCAATGATGTGTATTTGAATGAAAATTTTATCCATGGGATCATGTAAAATGCTTTTACATTATTGATTATATATGCTAGAATAGATCTAACACCATGATATATAGAATGCTTCTAATGTTTACTTGTTGTTGAGGAAGTAATATATCAATTCAAGCTGAAGATTGGAAAGCTCAACAGGGATCTACTTCAACCGTTGGGAATAAGGTACGAGGTCTGATCCTTTAGTGTTAGACATTTAATTTCTATTGCATATTGGAAAAGATTGATTTATGGATTCAAGCTGTCTGTTGTGGTACCCCAAGCCATAGGAATTTCTCTCCATAACAGTCTTTTGTCAAATATTTTCAAAAGGAGATTCTTGTAGCGGCTCTATTTTTCTTGTTTTTGTCATTGTCATTGGGAGTAGATTACGAGGATATGGAAATGAATTCAGGAAAACCAAAAGAGGTTTTTGTCCACAACAGATGCATTCACAAAACCCTCTCTTAGTTCTCCAATAGCTATTATCATTTGAGGTATTTGAATTCATATTTGTGGCCTATTTTCAGGGTATGAATTATTTAGTAATTTCCTGTTTTAGTCACAAATTTCCAGCACGTATTCCCATCAATTGAAGAGGAATTTTAAAAAACCAAGAGATTTTTTTGTTCATAATATACTCATTAAAAATACCTCTCTCAGTTTTTGCACAGGTGTCTCGGATCAAGAGATATGAAGGCGTCGTTAAGACCCAAATTTCCATAAATTCGTCAAATTTCCCCAAATCCGATTTACTATTTTTGGGTTAATTATCTTTAAATATTTTGAGTTATCGTGTAACTAATTGATGTAACTATTTCAAATTTCGACCTAGAAGGTAGTTATGGAACTACTTTACTTTTTTAATGATAAAATGAAGACAAACATACAGTTTTGGGGTGGGATTTTTCACTCAAGGAGAGGCTTTTGGAGCTTTGATTTCTCAACCTAGCACTTAAAACTCTTATGTAAGTGGATGACTGTTATTGATTATATATAAACTGATAAGCCATTTTATCTATCATGCTTTTTCATTTCTGATCTGGTTGAATGCTCAATCTACAATTTCATTTCCTATTTAAAGGTTTATTCATGTAAATGCTTGTAGCTTGTGGGTGGAATTAGTATTTCATGTGTAATGTTTATGGCTTATTGGGATGTGTTTGATCCCCATTTTATCCAACTTGCATGATTCAGTTCTGTATTAGCTTGTTGTTGTTTATTTCCTCCTTGATTAATGAAGTTTTCAAGCAAAACCCTAAAAACCTATTTTACTTCATTTTATTTTAGAGATTGTGTTGGCTTGTTCTTTAGTAGTCTGAGAACAATTTATGGCACTAACATCTTTGGCGCTGTTGCCGGGGATGAAGCTGAAGTATATCTTCCTTGGTATATCATTATTCATCTGATTTTGAGAGGTGAACAAAGTTAGAAAATCTTTTAGACTACAATTTTTGATCGGCGACTCCACGATTAAAGATTCCACTACAAGGATAATTTTGTTGACAGAAAAATGAAGTCGTCAAATGGAAAGACTGGATATCAGCTTGTTACTTTACTCCATGAGGTTTTGTTCTTATTCATCAGTTCTTTCCTATCTTTCCCTTTGCATGTCAAAAGAATTATTTTTTGTTTTGTCTATTCCGATGATCATAAACCTTCAAGTACATATCCCTCTTTGGAAGAAGAAAATCTGCATTCTTCTTGTTTTATTGATGTTGATCCTATTCCTTCATGTGAAATACATGTGCAGCATGATATATATATACCCATATCTCTTGAAGCTGATTATTCTAGTCATCTTGTAGAGAGTAAAGCTAATCTATTACCTTCTACCATCACTGCTGAAATTTGTGAACATCTTGTTGAACCTCATTTTCAACTCACAGATTTTTAGTCTAGACTTAGACAGAAGATGTTTAAACCTCTTAGGCTGCCATCTCTCTTACATCCTTACCCTTCCTACTTTGTTGAATATCTTCTCCATTTTATTGGAAAACACCATATTACAGCAGAGAAGCATTTAGAATCTTTTCATAATTTCATTGATAATTTTGAAATCATGCATGAGGATGTTGTCATGAGGTTATTTTCGAAATCCTTTGCTAGGGATGCTAGGTTTTGGTTTCGAAATTTAAAAGATGGTTCAATTGGATCGTGGAAAGAGTTACATGATGTATTTTTGAAGTATTGGGGTAAGAATAAATCTTATGATCAATTTCTTTCTGAATCTTATAGTTTGAAACGAGAGAATGATGAGCCAATTACTAAATTTAATTGGAGGTTTCAAAGTTTTTATATCAGTATGCCTCCAGAGATCAGACCTTCGAAAAAAATTGCTATGGTATATTATGTTATGGTTCAACATTTAGATCTTGTCTTTTTCTTGTTAGAAAGGAAATCATCATCTTTAAGACAATTGTTTAAGGATGCAAAAGGAGTGGAGGAGAACATCCGAGCTTGCAAAATGCTTCGAGATTAGGCTCATGTTGAAGACATACAAGCTTATGAACAGGAAGAAGAACGTAGGTATCATTCAGATTTAAGACAGTTTTCTTCACCATTTTCAGATTTTCATATGAACAAGGATATAAATGATGCTTGTGTTGATTCTTCATATCAGTTTGCTAACTTTTTCGATGATAATATACTTTTAGTGGATTATAGTAGAAATTTCTTACTTCCTGCTATGAGATTATCATGTTATGAAGAAGAAGTTGTTGCTCTTCAACCTCTTACTATTGATATAAGAAATAAGTTGCCATTCTTGACTTATGGTCACTTTCAGAATTTTATTTGTTCAAGTTTTGATCAAGAGTTTTATTTAAAGGTGGAGAAGCAGTTTGAAAAGCCCTTGGTTTCCATTCTTTATCCAAAGTTTAAAAAGAATAGCAATGGAGAGGAAGAGAATGCTTCACTTTATGATGAATATAATGAAGACATTGAAGTTTTAAATCAGAAATTTCATGATCCCGTGGCTTCTTGGATGGAGTTGTATTTTTCAAAGGTTTCTAATGCTCCAGCTTTTGGCATACTTCCTATTTCCAGTCATAAGTATCGACTTCCTATAGACTCTTTATTGCATTTATCACATCTTTTGTGGGTTTTCTCAAAAACTAGCATGCATGGAATTATGATTCTCAGTCAAATGGTTTCTTGGCTTCACTGGAAGTATGATTACACTTGATTGGGTCGTTTCCTCCGATTAGAAGTAGTAGGAAATAATAGAATAAGCTCTCTATATGAGCATGTAGATTCTTTTCAGTATGCTGGTTTGTATCAGTATTTTGTCATTTCAGAGGTATGTGTTCAGAGTTTGAGAAAGTTGTAGAGATTTGGTAAATGACTGCATCACCCAATGATTAGGCATAAGGTCTGTAGGTTATTGAAGTCTCACAAGGAGGACTTCATCCTGCAGCAAGAGCTAGATGTTATAACTAGATCTTGTTCTTAGTTTACTTGTTCTTTTTGTCCTAATTTTCAACTGTTGGTTTAAAATGATTTTACATTTTATGTTGATTTTAAGAATTTTGGACAATCGATAATTTTGGTTAGATTTAATGCTTTTAATGGTTGAATTATTTCATTATTTTAGTTTTAAGATTTGTCTTTTGGGCTTATTAGTTAATATGTACATCTTTAAGCTTTCAAAAACTTATAATAAAAGTTTAATCCAAGTTTTGATTTATAATCCAACTTTCATTTTTTAGTCCTTTGTCAAATATTTTCATAAGGAGATTTTTGTAGCATCTTTGTTTTTCCTGTTTTTGTCATTGTCATTGGAAGCAGATTACGAGGATATGGAAACGAATTCAGGAAAAAAAAAAGAGGTTTTTGTCCACAATAGACACATTCACAAAACCCTCTCTTAGTTTTACAAAAGGGGTTATCATTTGAGATATTTGAATTCATCTTTATGGCCTATTTTCGGGGCTTGAATTATTTAATAATTTCCTGTTTTAGTCACAAATTTGCATCACGTATTTCAATCAATTAAAGAGTAATTTCGAAAAACCAAGAGAGGTTTTTGTTCATAAAATACTCATTTAAAAATATATCTCTCGGTGTTTGCAAAAGTGTCTCATATCGAGAGATATGAAGGCGTCATTGAGACCCAAATTTCCAGAAATTTGCCAAATTTCCCCAAATCTGATTTGCTATTTTTGGGTTAATTATCTTTAAATATTTTGAGTTATCATCTAACTAATTGATGTAACTATTTCAAATTTCAACCTAGAAGGTAGTTATGTTACTACTTTACTTTTGTAATGATAAAATGAAGACAAACACACAGTTTTGGGGTGGGATTTTTCACTCAAGGAGAGGCTTTTGGAGCTTTAATTTCTCAAGCTAGCACTTATAACTCTTATGTAAGTGGATGACTGTTATTGATTATATATAAACTGATAAGCCATTTTACGTGTCATGATTTTTCATTTCTGATTTGGTTGATTGCTCATTCTACAATTTCATTTCCTGTTTAAAGGTTTATTCATGTAAATGCTTGTAGCCTGTGGGTGGAATTAGTATTTCATGTGTAATGTTTATGGCTTATTGGGATGTGTTTGATCCCTAGTTTATCCAACTTGCATGATTCATTTTTGTATTAGCTTGTTGTTGTTTATTTCCTCCTTGATTGATGAAGTTTTCAAGCAAAACCATAAACCAAAACTGTAAAAACTTATTTTACTTAATTTTATTTTATGAGATTGTGTTGGCTTGTTCTTTAGTAGTCTGAGAACAATTTTTGGCACTAACAGGAACAAAACCTCCCCTTTGTTGTCACCTTTCACACACCTTGGGGGGGGGCGTGGCATAAATATTCAGGCCACTCAGTGTATCCTTGGGGGAAAGTCTCGAGTCAAGGTTGTCACCTTGTTCTTGACTCCTCTATTTAGGCTCAACTCCTAACGAAGGCAAGGGGGTAGACCCTATTAATTTAATAAGGAAAATTACTTTAGTATGATGATGTTAAATTGAGATAGTTGCTTAGGAGTTTTGAAATTAACCATAAATAACCATAGATGACAAGATGAAAAATAAGCACAATAAAGCACAATGCTGAGACATAATATATTTATATCAAAAGATTTAAACACAGAACCAATGCCTTGTAAATGGAGTCATAAAATAATCAAAGTACTTGCATGTGCTTAGAGTGAATGTTTTGTGATTGCCTTTTGGTATGTTTTAAGTTAATGTGAAATATGAGTGGATTAAAATTAGGCGAGGGGGGACTCTAGATATACCCGAGGGGTACTTGGAGAATGTCCAAAAATAAACCTTCACGGCTACCCGCAAGGAATGTGTGGGATGAAAGGAGTCTCTGAGACTGTGTTCATAATACACTCAAAGGTGTAACAGATATCGGTGCCCCGAGGTCAATGTCCAGGAGTTTCCACTTCCTTTGGGTATTTTTTCACTGTTTACGGTTTGATCGAGGCATCGGATTTTCGCCTGATGGTGGATAATTGGGGAAGGTGAAGAGTAATTAATCAAGTCACTCACATTTCTTTTGATGTGACTTGACTGATTGGATGAACCGAAGCCAAGTGTAGAGAACACACATTGGAGCCTTGTCAATTTTAGTAAATTTTAAAGGATGAGTTTTTTAGAAAGAAAAAACTTCCAAGAACCTCTTTCTGTCCAAGTGGACCTCAATCAGGGAATCAAGGAAGGGGTTGATTTTAAAATATTTTTTACAGAAATTAATGATAAGTAGCAAAAAGGAAGCAAACCACAAGTTTTCTAATTAGTCATACCATGCATCTATTTCCCCTTTCGGGTCAATTGGGAAGTCGTTGGGTGAGTATTAAAGTTACTTTGATACTGTAATATGGAATATATGATAAAGTAATCAAATCAGGTTATTCTGGATCAATGAAACTAATCTCAAGCGCACAAAAATAAGAAAATGCAAAATCGACAAAAAAGGCGCGAATCCCCCAGGGGGGATGGGGAATGGGCTCGAAAGAACCTATTCGAAGAAATTTTTTAATATATTCTATTACAATATCAGTAAAATTATCTTAATCATCTTATTTCTTATACAGGATGCAACCAAGATCTTACAAATTGCCCAAAATTAAAATTACAGTAAAAAAGGAGACCCCTGGGGGGATTCAGATGACCCAAAAGCCACTTTCGAACAACAGCTTCTCCTTTTTCTGTTATTCCTATTAAAAGAAATAAATATTATTATAATGAAATATGGTCAAAATCACTTTTAAAGTACCTTTGGGTCAGCGTACTTTAAACACCAAAAAACTAAGTTAAAACTAGTTAAAAACGGTAAAAAGGAACCAAGGAAAGAAAGCTTTCCTTGGGGCCTTGGCTTGCTGTTTGGGCAGCCAATGAGATATGCACCGATTGCTGGATTTTATCTTCTAAAACAAAAACAGAAATCCAATGTATGGAAACTACGAATTCTCTTTAAATTGCCATGCAAAACAGACGATTTACCTAAACTAGATGTAGAATGCTTTATGAAACTTTTTAGGAGTGATATCTAGAATATGAACCTTGAAAAAATATATGTATGTTAATTTTTACTATAATAAAGTATATCTAAATGACACCAAATCTTGTAAACAAAGTAACCAGGTAAAAATTTGATTTTAGAAGGAGGAAGAGAGAGAAAGAGTGTTGGAAGCCTGGGAATGTTGGCCATTGGAGTCTGCTTTAGTGGAACACCGAGGGACTATGTCCTCCAAAATATCTTGAATATGAGGAAGATGAAAACTAGCTCAACCCCTTCTACAAGTGAGATCACCTGCAACTTAGAGATCCTTGCACAAACAGAGGGTTAAAACATAGGTGTTGCTGGAAAAAGATAATTGGAAAACATGCAATTAAACTTAAAATACATGCAACTCCAAGAGATATGAAACAAGCAAACAGTAAGAGCATAAATCAAACTAGAATGATCTCTTACCCTAATACGAGGCAGTTCTCTCCTTCAAGTCCAATAATTAACCAGCAAAAAGAAAAGATCAATAACACAAATTATACCTCATAAGCACTTGACAATCACCATCCACACATGAAGAGAATTACACCATAGATATTGCCTCCAAAGCTTCTTTATTCCAAAATAGTAAACAATACAATACAATAGAAACAACCTCTCAATCTAGCTCTAACTATCTTGGAAGAGGAAAACTGAGCTTTATTTATAACAAAAACTAGAAATCTAGCCCAAGGGGGCACAATTCCCAAGGAGAGAGAGACTGCAGCTGCATGTGGTTTCAATATGGGCCTGATCTGTGTCTATCTGAGCTTGATCTGAGTCTCACTGAGTGAAACTATGAATCAGAGAGCTGATCAGACTGACACCTCAACCTGCCAACTGAAGCATCCACCAAAACTCATCCAGATGGGCCCACACATGTGGAGGAGAGAGAGAGGGCACAATTCCTAAGATTGCATGCTGTGGTACACTCCCAGTTCAGTCTAGATCACCTCCTTTAGTCAAGGAATGGTTAGATCCAGTCAATCTCAAGCCGATGAGACTAATTTCAATCAAATACGGTAGTAAAGCGCAGGCACGTGTCTCAAATAAAAACCAATGTCATGCTGTCTGATGATGCAGCGACTATCCTGTAATATATGCAAGTAAGAGATCATTCAATGCGAGGCACTTACAAATATGCATTCGGAGCAAATCCCACTAATTTAGGATTTGGGGTTTTCTCCATTATTTAATTAATTTATTAATTGAAATAATCAATATTTGATTTTTTGGGATTTTTGACCTGAGTGATGGACAAATCACTCAAAACTTAGGAAAAGTGGGTTTATGGGTTTACATGGTGCTCTAAGCTTGAAAATGAGCACCCCCATGACTGGAGCTGATTTTCGAGCCCACTTTTATTACAAAACCAATTTTTCCAATTAGACTATTAAAAAATAGCCTAAGTTTTGTGGAAAAATTAAAATTAAAAAAATTTAAAACCTAGGGGGGCTTAGACATGTTCATATGACTCGACCATGATGCCTAACATGTTTATACATTGACACATAGACTCTAATAACCTCAATAGGCCTAAATGCCAAGCCAGCCACCCTAACTTTGAAGGTATTGAGTGAAAAACTCAGAAATTATCAGTCGTTTATTCAACAACCAATAATAACCAAGGGAAAAAAAACCCTGGGCTAATCGGATTGACAAATAAGGTCTAAGAGATCGAGTCTTTTACAGACACTATCATGCTAGAGCATTTTATTACAACTCCTGTATGGGGTATGAACATGTGATATAGTGCAACAAGCACTTCCCATAAGCAAGTGTGAAGGTTTTCTGAAGTCTGAACAAATCATCTTTGTCTGGTTCACCAGGATCACTTGATAAAAAACCACTAAGTACAACTTAGGTGGTAACATCTGGCTCCAACTGCGGGACGTGTGTTCAATCTGGTCGTAGGGAAAGGAGAGGATATGAGAACACCAGAATCTTTGGTTTATATACCCTGTAAAAACATCTCAACTAGACAAGAAAACCTCAATAGCACAAGCTTTATATAACATCCAAATGAACCATTAAGCTGATTTATTTAAACAAAATAAATGTACCTAACTAATGCAAAAAAAGTTTTGTTACAGCTAAGTACAAAATAGAAATGAAGAAAGTAAATTCCCTCTTTCAAGGAGCTTATTTTCCTACTCTAAGAATGATATAAAAAAGGGTTAAGTGTAATCAGAAATCCAATGTAACCACCTAATCATTTTATTAACATAAATTTTTTTTCCTTGTCTTTGGTTACCAACCAAAGTAAGGATACTTTATTCAGAAAATGAAAACCTACGTGATAATTTGGAATGGGCGGGTTGGGTGGGAAATAATAGGCATGAATAAAGTCATTAAAGTTCTTCCCAAATTGGTAGGTGCTTGTGCAACTTGCTTCTATCCATGACTAGATAGGGTTGATATACAAATCAAAATGATGAGGCAGATTGAACACACCATCATACTGATCATCAAGGCTTACCGGATGATAACTCATTGTATAATCCCCAAGCAATTCCAAATCATAAGGAAACTTTATATGTGAAGATGATAGTTGAGACTGAAATTCCACTGAATGCATCACATCTGTATTTTCACAACACTGCTTCTCAATGTCTTCATTATTGATACCTTTGTGCGGCTCTGCATGATATGACTCTGAATGATCATATAAGAGTTTTGAATGCTGCTCTTCCATACTAGGATTTTCCCAGGTCTCCAGATCCACGCTTCCCTCTATGGAAGTATAGTAGATTGGACTTCCACAAATTTCTAAATAGACACTCCCATTACTAGATATAGCATAGATGGGATTCGCAATAATATATTCACAAAAATTCCTATAGTCATCACCGCCATCTATGTCAGATGTGATGGATTCCCCATTGTTGATATCAAGTTCTCTTTGTCTTCATTACTGATACTGATATATGGCTTAGACTGATCATATGGATAAACTGCATGCTCCTTTTCCATATCAAAATTTCCCAAGGCCATAAGGTCCATGCTCTCTCTTTTAGACATGCCATAGATAGGAGAATCAACAAAACCATCAAAATTTTCTGGTTCATTATTTTCCTCATAGACTGGATTTTCCATGAATGTCCAAGACTCCTCTTCAACATCTTTGTCGGACATAAGGGAGTCTTCATCACTTGTATCATGCTCCAAGTTATACTTGTCCTCATTTTCATATTCATCTTCTTCAGAAAAATGGTCACAAGGCAGTAAACCTTCTAGACGGTCATCATTATATGGAGAACATGTAGGAGTCCCACTATGCACATTACAGTTTTCATCATATGTTTCACTATAAGATTCTGCAATGGTTTCATCCTTAGGTAGATCTGGAGTACAAATGTGATCATCATCACTAAAATAATAATGAAAGCATTCCCAATCATTACTATTCTCTATTTATGTTACATGAGGAGGGTCTTCAACAATTTTTTCAACTAATGGCTCTTCATGCACAAACTCAATGGGATCATAATGGATTTCTGAATGTTGGGTGTTGTACACCATGTTGATACTACATATCTCAGGATATTCCGTATGAAACTCTTTCCAAGGAAATAAGTACTTCAAATTGGTCTTAATGAATGATTTAGCATCGAATGATTTAATATCATTCCCATCCTAATTCCACTGCTTCAAAAATATTTTGAAGAATTTTGCAAGGGAAGTAATAGATTTCTCAAGAAAACACTCATGAATCCAACATGAAGCATCCCCTTGCAGAGAATGAGCAAACATCGCCATCTTATGATCCTCATGTTGAATGTTGTTTTCACTCATATGTGACAAAAAAATCATAACATGGAATATGGCTGAGTGATCATTATCATCTCCGCGAAAACCTGGAAGGAAAGTAGATGTCATTTCACTAAGGAGACGATTAGGAAAGCCAGGGATCTTGGAGAAATCAATGGGAGGATAATCACAGGAAACTCGAGCAGCAATTTCTATTCTTTTAATATCCATATCAAGAATAAGTGATCATGGAGAATGTCTGGAACTGAAAAATGGAGCTGAGCTTTAAATTTCACTGTTACGTGAGCTCACCTACACACAATCAATCTCAATTTTTTTTGTGAGAAACAAGGGTTTTTTCCCTTCAATGGAGTCGCCATGTGAGAATAAAAATATACATTTAAGAACTCTCACAAAAATATTTTTTTCTTTTCTTTGTAAAAATAAAAACTTAAAAAGGTTAGTGGAGTCGCCAGATGAAAATTAAATATCTACTCTAAGCATTCATCAAACAAAGCAAAAACAAAAAAGAAGAAAACAAAATTCATACTCCGAGAATAAAAATATTTATCCCCGACAACGGCACCAAAAAATGTTGCCACCTTTCACACACCTGGAGGGGACGTGGTAGAAATATTCAAGCTACTCGGTGTGTCCTTGGGGGGAAGTCTCGAGTTAAGTCTGTCACCTTGTTCTTGACTCATCCGTTTAGGCTCAACTCCTAACGAAGCCAAGGGGGGTAGACCCTATTAAGTTACTAGGGAAAATTACTTTAGTATGATGATGTTAAATTGAGATAGTTTCTTAGGAGTTTTGAAATTAACCATAAATAACCATAGATGACAAGATGAAAAATAAGCACAATAAAGCACAATGCTGAGACACAATATATATATATATATATATATATATAAAGATTCAAACACAGAACGAGTGACTTGTAAATGGAGTGATAAAATAATCAAAGTACTTGCATGTGCTTGGAGTGAATGTTTTGTGATTGCCTCTTGGTACATTTTAAGTTAATGTGAAATATGAGTGGATTAAATTTAGGCGAGGGGGGGACTCCAGATATACCTGAGAGGTACTTGGCGTATGTCCAAAAATAAACCTTCACGGCTACCCGCAAGGAATGTGTGGGATGAATGGATTCTCTGAAACTATGTTCATAATACACCCGAAGGTGTAACAGAGATCGGCACCCTGAGGTCACTGTCTAGGAGTTCCCACTTCCTTTGGGTATTTTTCCACCATTTACCGTTTGATCGAGGCATTGGATTTTCTCCTTATGGTGGTTAATTGTGAAAGGTGAAGACTAATTAATCTAGTCACTCACGTTTCTTTTGATGTAGCTTGACTGATCAGACGAACCGCAGCCAAGTGCAGAGCATACACATCGGAGCCTTGTCAATTTTAGTAAATTTTAAAGGATGAGGTTTTTAGAAAGAAAAACCTTCCAGGAACATCTTTTAGTCCAAGTGGACCTAAATTAGTGAATCAAGGAAGGGGTTGATTTTAAAATATTGCTTACAAAAATTAATGATAAGCAACAAAAAGGAAGCAAACCATAAGTTTTCTAATTAGTCCTACCACGCATCTCTTCCCCCTTTCGGGTCAATCAGGAAGTCGTGGGGTAAGTATTAAAGTTACTTTGATACTGTAATATGGAATATATGATAGATTAATCAAAGCATGTTATTCTACATTTATTAAACTAATCTAGAGTGCACAAAAATAAGAAAATGCAAAAAACGACAAAAAAGGCATGAATCCTCCCAGGGGGGATGGGGAATCGGCTCGAAAGAGTCTATTCAAAGAAAAGTTTTATTATCTTCTATTAAAATATCAGTAAAATTATCTGAATCCTCTTGGTTCTTATACAAGATGAAACCAAGATCTTACAAATTGCCCAAAATTAAAGTTATAGTCAAAAGGGAGACCCCTAGGGGGATTCGAATGACCCAAAAGTCACTTTTGAACATTAGCTTCTCCTTTTTCTGTTATTCCTGATAAAATAAAGCGAGATTATTAGAATAAAATATTCCCAAAATCACTTTCAAAGTACCTTTGGGTCAGCCTACTTTAAACACAAAAAAAAACTAAGTTAAAACTAGTTAAAAACGGTAAAAAGGAACTAAGGAAATCAAGCTTTCCTTGGGGTCTTGGCTTGGTGTTTGGGAATCCAATGAGATATGCACTGATTTTTAGAATTTATATTTTTAAAACAAAAACATAAATATAATTCATTCAAAGTACGGATTCTCTTTAAATTGCCATGCAAAACAGATGATTTCCCTAAACTAGATCTGGAATGCTTTATGAAACTTTTTAGGAATGAGATCTAGATTATGAGCCTTGAAACAATAGATCTATGTTAATTTTTTCTTTAATATAGACATATCTAGATGATATCAAAGCTTGTAAACAAAGTAACGAGGTAAAAATTTGATTTTAGGAGGAAGAGAGAGAAAGATTGTTGGAAGCCTGGGAATGTTGGGCTTTGGAGTCTGCTTTAGTGGAACACCAAGGGACTATGTCCTCCAAAATATCCTGAAGATGAGGAAGATGAAAACTAGCTCAACCCCTTCTATAAGTGAGATCACCTGCAACTTAGAAATCCTTGCACAAACAGATGGTTAAAACATAGGTGTTGCTCAAAAAGATAATTGGAAAGCATGCAATTAAACTTAAAATACATGCAACTCCAAGAGATATGAAACAAGCGAACAGTAAGAGAATAAATCAAACTAGAATGATATATTACCCTAACAGGAGGGATCTCTCTCCTTCAAGGCCAACAATTAACAAGCAAAAATCAAAGATCAATAACACATATTATACCTCATAAGCACTTGACAATCACCATCCACACATGAAGAGCATTACACCATAGATCTTTCCTCTAAAGCTTCTTTATTCCAAAATAGTAAACAATATAATACAATAGAAACAACCTCTCAATCCGGCTCTAACTAGCTTGGAAGAGGAAAACTGAGCTTTATTTATAACAAAAATTGGAAATCTAGCCCTTGGGGGACACAATTCCCAAGGAGAGAGAGAGACTGCGGCTGCATGTGGAGTCAATCTGGGCCTGATCTGTGTCTAAATAAGCCTCATCTAAGTCTCACTAAGTGCAATTGTCAATCGGAGAGCTGATCAGACTGACACCTCAACCTGCTAGCTGAAGCATCCACCAAAACACATCCAGATGGGCCCACACGTGTGGAGGAGAGAGAGAGGGCATGATTCCCAAGATTACATGTTGTGGTGCACTCCCAGTTTAGTCCAGATCACCTCCTTCAGTCAAGGAATGGTCAGCTCCAGTCAATATCAAGCTGATGAGACCGATTTCAGTCAAATCGGAGCAAATCCCACTGATTTAGGATTTGGGGTTTTCTCCATTATTTAATTAATTTATTAATTAAAATAATCAATATTTGATTTTTTGGGATTTTTGACCTGAGTGATGGACAAATCACTCAAAACTTAGGAAAAGGGGGTTTATGGGTTTACATGGTGCTCTTAGCTTGAAAATGAGCACCCCCATGACTAAAACTAATTTCCGATCCCACTTTTATTACAAAACCAATTTTTCCAATTATACTATTAAAAAATAGCCTAAGTTTTGTGGAAAAATTAAAATTTAAAATAAAAATAAAAATTTAAAAAAATTAAAACCTAGGGGGACTTAGACATGTTCATATGACTCGACCATGATGCCTAGAATGTTTATACATTGACACATAGACTCTAATAACCTCAGTAGGCTTAAATGCCAAGCCGACCACCCCAACTTTGGAGGTATTGAGTGAAAAACTCAGAAATTATCAGTTGTTTAGTTAACAACCAATAATAACCAAGGAAAAAAAACACCCTGAGTTGATCGGATTGACAAATAAGGTCTAAGAGACCGAGTATTTTACAGACACTATCATGCTAGAACATTTCTTTACAATTCCCCTATGGGGTATGAACACGTGATATAGTGCAACAAGCACTTCCCAAAAGCAAGTCTGAAGGTCTTCTAAAGTCCGAACAAATCATCTTTGTCTGGTTCATCAGGCTCACTTGATAAAAACCCACTAAGTACAACTTAGGTGGTAACACCCTCTAAAATGGACATGGATCAAAATATGAAAGTGAACATCAGTCATCACCATGTGTCACCCACTCCAATAAGTGATATTATATAGGTGAATGTATTCTTTGTGAAGCTCTTGGTGATAATGTCAGCAATTTGCTCTACAAATGGGAAATATTGCAACAATATCACATGCTTATGCACCAAGCTCTTGATGTAGTGCATGTGTATCTAAATGTTCTTGGTCCTCTGTCTCTATGCTTGATTAGTCTAATATTGATTTCACTTTTATTGTCACATCAAACTACAGTGGGTGAATCAAGTTCAAAACCAAGTTCTCCAATAATGCCTTGCAACCACACACATTGTGTAGTTGCATTCACTGCTCCTCTGTACTCAGCCTCTGCTGATGAAAGGGATATAGTGTGTTGTTTCTTACTTTACTAGGATATGGGACCATGTGAAATCATAAATACATAACTTGAAGTGGACTTTCTGTCAACGGAATCTCCATCCCAATCAGAATCAATAAATCCAATTAGTTCTAGTGGAGAACTAGCAGCATAGTGTATTTCGAAGTGTTTGGTTCCTTGCACATAATGAAAGATCCTTTTAGAAACCTTGCAACAGATCTCATGAGGCTCCTGCATATACCTTGCAACAAAACCTACAACATAATCCAAATCAGGTCGGGAGTGTGTGAGATACAACAAGCTCCCAACTAGTTTCCTATAGAACGAGTTGTCCACCAATGGAGATGAACCAAAATCACCTAGTTTCACTCTCGAAAGGAAGGGAAAATTGGATGCATTAAATTCATCCATTTTAAAATTCAATAATAGTTTTACAATATGCTTTGATTGCCTGAACTTGATTCCTGCATCATATTGCTCAATATCCAAGCCAAGAAATTGTTTCAACAATCCAAGATCACTCATTGAAAACTCACTGTGCAATGAAGACTTAATTGAACCTATATCAGTAATTAAAATTCTAGTGATCAAAATATCATCAACATACAGTACTATTACCTGCAATGAATCATCTAAATTATGAAAAAATACATTAGGATCAGATTTGCATATTTCAAATCCAAGCGATAGAAGAAAATTGTCCACCTTGGCATACCAAGCCCTAGGGGATTTCTTGAGACCATAGAGAGACTTATTTAACCTTCAAACAAGTGAAGGATAACTAATGAAACCTTTAGTATTCTACATATAAATATCTTCATGAATTTCATCATGAAGGAAAGCACTCTTCACATCCATATGGTGCACCTCCCATCGCTTAGATGCAGCAATGGAAAAAACTAGCCTGGTAGAGTCCATCTTTGCAACCGGTGAAAATGTATATGTATAATCCATTCCTTTGAATTGAGGGAATAATTTGGAAACCAACCTAGCCTTTTAATTTATATCAGAACCATCAGTAGCCATTTTGGTCCTATAAACCCACTTACATTGCACTAGTTTCCTCTGGGAAGGTAGGGGAACCAATTCCCAAGTATCATTTTCTTGCAAAGAATTGAACTCTTATTGCATGGTTTTTTTCCATATTGAGTCAAGTGATGCTTCCTGATATTTATAAGGATCATATCCAACCATCATAAATCATCTCTCTGAAATATTCAATTCACAAGTAGAGAAAGCATTGTGAAATTGAGATCTAGTCTTCTAGAGTTGAGCAGATATCCAACAAGATCACCATCTGCTTGTAAGGTTTTATAAACCCATTTTGGCATTATGGGTGAATCATGATATATATGCATGTCATAAAAATCATATTCAATATCAGAATCAGAAAAATCAGAGAAATAATCCTCAGTTACATCATCATTGTGTGGAGGGTGTGAGCATTGCCCCTTGACTAGTTTGATCTCCTGCATGATATCTTCTTTGAACTGTACACTTATTGAAATGAATGTTTTTTGAGATGAGGAATGAAATATATTGTATCCATTTTCATATTCATCATATCCAACCTTAGTGGACTCCTTTCTTTAAGGTTACAAGGCCTTTCTCTTCTAGGGAGGAACTATATCCCCATCCTTTGAGCCAAAAACTATGAAACGAGAAACATTTGTCTTGTGACCAATCCAAGCCTCAAATGGAGTTTTATATTCCAATTATTTGTGTGGATATCTGTTCTGAACATATGCAGTACATTTGGTGGCTTCATCCAATATCTTAGGAGACAAATCCTTAGCCTCCATCATGCATGTATCCATCTCCTTGAGAGCTTTGTTCTTGCGCTCTGCAACACCATTTTGTTGTGGTGTGTAGGGAATAGAATGTTGCATCTGGATGCCACATTCCTCATAGAGATTCTGCAAGTTATGTTTGACATAATCCTTTCCATTTTTATTCCTAATAACCTTGATTCTATTCCCACTCATGTTCTCAACTAAATCCTTGAACACTTTGAAAGACAAAAACTTCATATTTTTGCTTGAGAAAATACATCGTAGCAATACCTTGAGAAATCATCTATGAAAGTAAGAACATACCTTGAGTTCCCACATGAAGGTGTCGGAAGAGGACCTATTAGATATAAATGGATCATATCAAGCACTTGGATTTCCCTCCTTTCCCTTTCTTTTTCATATTTGTGCTTAACATGTTTCCCAACCACTATGCACCCTTTGCAAGTGCGTTTGGAAAACTTGATGCTAGGAAGCCCTTCAACCATGCTTTCCTTTCTTAGTGCTTGAAGGTACCTATAATTGAGGTGTACAAAACTCTCATGCCACATTTTTCTAGTCTCATTGGCATGTGATAGGATCGCATTACCTTGGGAGTAAGGTAGGAAGTGAGAGAACTTATACATTCTCGAATCATGGTCAGCAAAACCCAAAGCCACATTTTGGCCTATAGAAATTTCTAATATATCTACATAATTTTGAGTAAATGTTACTCTCTTGGTTTATCTTGTGTGTTTCATTTGATAGACATAGAGTAGGCTCACTACAATATTAATCACATACAACACATTGTTGAAGTACCCATAGTTAAGGTCGATCATGCCAATCCCTTTGGCTGGGATCTCGGAGTCATCACCCATGAGGATGGATGGACCACTATAAGGATGTAGGGCCAAGAAGGAGTTTGTAATGGAATCCATGTTCCTTGAGGAACCTAAATCTATGATGAAGCAAGAAGAGCCTGAAGATACAACAACCAAAGCATGGCATCTTTCCTTGTTCTCTAAGCTTGAACCTCCCTCTTTCTTCCTTGCGCCTTCTGACAGGGGAATGATGTTCTTCTCAAGGAATTGCACCATCATGTCAATGGTTTTATTCATGCATGCACTCTATGTATGCCAACATTTGTGACAGTAAGTTCATGTTGTCTTCTCTTGCTTCTTCTTCTCTTTGTCCTTGCTAGGATTCGAACCCCCATCTGAATATTTGGGCTTATCCTGCTTCTTCTTCTCTTGTTGCTTTAAATATTTGGATTTATTCTTGCATTTGGAATTATTTGAAACACATGGAGAAAGGGCTTGATCCTTGGTGGATTTGATAGTACCCATTTGCACCAATTTGTCTTGTTCATTATTCAAAGACTCCATGAATTTTTCTAGTGGAGGCATTCTAGTTGTTAGCTTGCTTGAGTGTAAGGTGGAGACAAACACTGAATACCGAGGACCTAGATTAAAAACAATGGATAATATCAGTTGTTCCTCTTTCTTCTTGATTCCACACTTTTTAGCTGAAATACCAAGGATTTGAACTTTGTGAAGAAATCCCGGATCGTCTCAAAGTGAGTTGGGCTCAAAGAGATCAACTCATTTTTGAGTTGGTGTCATCTCATCTCATCAGTATTCCCAAAAAGTGACTTGATATTGTGCCAGACTTCATTGGTTTTGGTAATACTATCTACATGGAAGAGAAGGTCTCTTGAAATACGGAGGCAAAGCATCATGAATGCCTCATCCAACCTGTTGAAGTACTTTGATTTTTCCACAGCAGAGTTGGGCTTGGTCTCATTCCCCATCGTTACTTTGTAGATTCCTTTTGACCTCTGTTGGATCACCATTTCATCATTCCATTCAAAATAATTGAATGGGGTAAGCAAAACATGACTCTGCTCCATTTTTTATTATGCACTGAGTGACAAAGACACTCGAATTTTTCTTGAAGAGGCCCTAGACAGCAACTCAAACTCTCTGAATTTGAATTGTGAATCCATTTATATATGAAACCATGTAAAAATATGATTCACAACAATATCTAGGAGCTAAGGGATTCCTCACAACTCAAGAATTTCACAAACTATGTAGAAAAATAGTGAAAAGAGAAAAATTAACACATATGAATAGCGCCAAAAACTAAAGTTTCTATTACTTCCCCACATGTAAATATGTATGGAACATTATTATAATACAATAGGAGAAAATTTTTAGCCTTTGGAGGAAAATTGGATTCATACATGTGGCAGGCTTAGATTGGACCTCAAACCCCCCTAGGTGGACCAATGAGCTCCCAAACCACCTCGGTCCTCAAACAATCATGAATGGCCATGTTAATGTGAATTAAGCATGCTAGGACATAAATTAGGGTATGTTAAGTGTGCTTGGGTGCATGGGTGAGTGGGAGTGGCTATAGGAAGCAATAAATGGTCCGAAAGAGCCAAAAACATCGAAATACCATGCATGGGTGCCTCTAGTCAACCAGCTTCCTTGTTTTAAGGGGTGGGAGCACACCAAGGATTTAATATTTATAAATTAGGATCCATGTGTCTCCATAATGGTCAAATGAGGGTGCTTGGGTGCATTAATGAGTACAAAACACACAAATACCTTGTTAGACCAACATAACCAAGGTTTGGACCATATGAAATAAGTAAAAAATGAATGAAAGTGTGTCCTAGGTGTATGTTACCATTGTACTAGGTGGTATGATGCTCTAACAATTGACTTTCTTACTAAACCACTTAATCGTCTTATTAAAACTTGAAAACAAGTTTTGAGGGGAATAAGAGGGGTCTTAAACTTCAATTTAATACAATAAATGCTTAAGGTTATTAAAATATATTTTAAGGTTTATTTACATATTTAGATACTTTTGGAACTCGGGAGAACTTTAGGGTCACCTGTTAGGCCTCCTAGGCCACTTACAACCCCCCTCCTTTCACTCCATGCCCTTTCTCTCTTATGGATTCATGGTTCCCCTTTCTCTTCTACATTCACCTCACCCACAATCAATCATAATTATTTTATTAATATCATAGTGTCCATTACAATTACATCACAATTTTTCTTATAGCCAATTTTCATTGTAACTAAGACAAGGGAAAATCTGGGGGTGTTACACCAACCTATAAAGAGAAAACCAAATTGGCAGGCTCAATGTATTCAACTGCAGGATCAAAAAAATAATAAGGTACATCAATATTTGGATTTAGATAAAAATGGCTAGCATTGGAATATATGGATTCCTAAGGAACACCGAGGGATCTATGATGACAGGCTCAATTGGGAAGTATTCTGGAAGGAACTCCATTAAAGGCATATTCATAAAATTGAAGGAATGGATAAATGGGATGGGGACACCACAATGGGGGTAACTTCACTTTGAAATAATATTAATCCATTTTTATAGTTAACAGAGAACCAAGAGAGAATAAATTAAAGCTATATATGGAAACAAAAATGTTGGCCAAAGGTCTCAACGTTTCTCTAGTTGGATGCCAAAAAGAAGGCCTTAACTTGGTACCATATTCAACACTGGGGTTTTAAAGGTACATCGTGTTGTCCTAGTATTTGAGAAATCCAAGGAAAAAATAAATCATATTCTCAATCCTTGCCTATTTTCCTTGGTTCTATAGCATAGAGGAGTGGCCACTTTTCACCAAATTGATAGGCAGTAGGAAAGCATTTAGGATAACATTAAGTGTTCAAGGAGAAGAGTTTTCACAACAACATCATAAACAGAGTGTAACAATCCTTTCCTAGGTTTCTCCTTTGTAAAATATCAAAGGAACAAAATCGTTGAATTTTCAAACACACCAATATGACAGGAGATCATATTTGGGATCAAATCAAAAAGGTATATCCTAGAAACTTTTCAGATGAGGAATTAGGCAGAGGAATAATGACAATGTAGGGATCATCATGAGATCCAATAATGGCATAATGGAACCTAAATTCCTTAAATATGAGTTCTCACTCTCCCAATATTAATAAGGGGGTATCTAGTTCAACGATTTGGTTCCCTCCTCAAGAAGGATTCCTAAAGCTTAATTTCAATGGAGCCTAATAAGGAAACCCAGGTCCTGCTGGATTTGGTGGTTTTTTAGGAATGGCAGGGGATATATAATTTGGGTTCGTGTGGGATTCCTATGTGAAGAAACTAATAATTATGTTGTAAAGGTGTACACTCTTACTATGGATCTGTGTATTTATATCAGACAAGGCTACATAGAACTCTAGGAGGAAGGAGAACCATAAAACATTATTCATATGCTTACAAAATTATTGCATTGCACTCCCATTAATTAAAAATCCTTAAGTTGGAGAATGGATGGTAAAAAAGAACTTAAAATTATAATTAATCCTTGATACAAATTTAGTCATTATTAAATCACGTATGCAACCCATTTCCAATAAAGTGCCAGACTACATACAAAATGTAAGAGTAGAATGCAATCAAGAAAACCTTAAAGAAGAATGGAAAAATATTATTCCTTCGGCCACCTAAAAATTCAAGAACATGATTTTCATCCCCCGGATATAAGTGAGGAACATGGTTGGATCTACCAACCATGCTCTCCCACCAGGGTTGACGTTGTTAGAGTTTACACTTTAATTCAAATATATTATATCTTTAATATAATGCACTAGGATCACTAAAAGATAGACAAGCACAACACAAAATAAATACACAATGATTTTATCCTGGGAAACCACATGGGAGAAAACCAAGAAACTTCTTTTGTATATATTCATCACTTATTACAATGTCAGACCGAGATAGAAAACCTAAGGATAAGATGTCCTATGTTGCTTCTTATTTTTCTTAACCAGTGAACTTGTCTTTATCACTCTAGAAGAGAACTTGCTTGCACTTGTTGTGTGTCCATGTTGTCTTGCTTCTTTGTCGAGCCAATTTCAGATCAATTGTCCGTCAACAAAGCCCAAAATATTGGCCTGACAGAGCATAACCTCATTGGAAATACCTACGATGCAGATGAAGCCTCACCTGAGATATCTATGGGGACTTCTATAACCAGGTTTCTGCAGTTATGCAGGGAATTTCTTTATCACAACACCATCAAGTCACCCGACTGAAACAAAGGAATAGTCTTATGTATTCATACATACATCATCAAATAATATAACATATTGGTCCATCAACATACATCACATCATATAGTCTATATATGTTTTAAGCATGCATTAACATTCGATATCATTTATATCATTTAGATTCTCCACATACTTAACAGATCCATTACAAATAGATAATCATTCAAGCATAGACATAGTGATCTCAGACAAAAAGACACAGAGTTTAACGTGGCAACCCATCAAGGAAAAACCACAAAGGCACACTTCATCTAGCATGAGTAATAATTGAATGCCGTTGGTTTGCGCACACAACCTACAAACTCTTCTTTAGATATTCTTTTATAATCAATGACTTCTTTCTCCTCTCATGCTCTCTACCTTTTTGTCTCTATTTCTTTTTCTTCCTCTCTTTTCTCTATTCTCTTCTTATATTCTATTTTAAGTCCTATGTCATCCACACACAACTTGGATCAAATTTATAGGCTTTTACAACTCTTGCTTTACTCGTCGAGTGATTCTCAATTATCACTCAACGATATGTCTTAGTAACTTAACACATCCCATTACATCTAAAAATAGGCATTATTAGCCCTATTTACAATCATGCTTTTTTCCCCCAAAAATAGACTATTAGTCTAACTAACAGTTTACTTAAAATAGGAGAAAATCCTAGTATCGACCTGCTTTATTCCTCTTTTGTTGGATCTCCTTCCTTCACAATCTTTTCTCGTCTTGCAACCAAAATATTCATATTTTTGAGAAATATTTCGATTATCTTTTCTTATAATTTCCTAGGGCCAATAGGCCCCCAACACTGACCTGTGGCTCGCCCTGAGCCACTTAATTCTAAAACTTATGTTGGTGTGAGCTTGTTCTGAAAATATTGAAATATTTTCATGACTTGTTCTACTTATTGTCACACCTATTCTTGTACTTTCCTCATTTGGTTCACAAATTCGGAATTGATATGTTTTGAAGTTGTTATTCATGTCATGTCCAAAACTTGATGCACCTTTTCATGAATAAAATGAATGATACCTGTAACCTTTTATGATTCTATTTGTAATTTTGTGACATGATACATTCTCTGCTACTGGTGTACCCACAGTTTGGACACTTGTTGTTGTAATTTTTTTAAATATGCAGGATTGGCCATATTTTCCACTGTTGGCAGCTTCTTTCCTTTCATCACTCTTCTAGCACCTTCGGAGGTGCATTGGGAGTCAACTTTGATTCCAACTTTTCGACTCGCTTGCCAAGGTTCTCAGCTACCTCACCCAGTTAGAAACAATTTTCTTCAGAGAACATCTTGGACGTAATCCCTTCCTCAATGAAACTACTATAAGTGATTGTAATAGCTGCATTCAGTTTTTTCTTGTCATCCTACTAGGTTTTTGCTTTCTGCTTTATTTACTTGACTTTATTCTTCAACGACTCAATGGTTTTCTTTGATGTCTTAAGTTAGACACACAACCCAATGTCTCTTGCCTTAATCTCCTCTACTGCAGTATCTTGAATAGCATGAATTAGATACATTGGTACTATGGAAAAATCAAAAGTTACATGACCAATATCCTTAATCATGGCATTGCGTTACGTGGTCCCTAAGTCAATTGTTGTCGAATTCACCTAAATTTTTCTGTGAGGAGGCATCGATGGTAATTCGACAGGTCACTCTTCAGATGGGCCTGATTGGTCCTATGACATAGTTGAATACATTTCCTTCTCAATTTCTACTCTAGCTTCCTTTACTACAGTGCAAAGCATTTGCATTAGATCTGTAATGTTGCTTACCAATTTTGTGTGCCATTCATCCATATTTTGGTATCTTTGACTTGCTACTCCCTCCATGCAACTTGGTATCAAGTTGTAGTCATAATTAGTAATACCAATGATTCCAGCTGTCCTATCAGCTTTCCTAGATTCATTTTTATTGTCGAGGTCGCACTAGATTCATTTTTATTGTCGTAGGGAGAGCTTAATTGCTTTCCTCTGTGGGTGGATCACCTCCCTGATTTCCATTATGCTTCTTCGATGGGTCATCCTGTCATGTCTCTATTTCTACAGATATTTGAACCTCTGTGATAGGTACTCTCCATTCTCTAGGTCATTCATTAATAATCACTTCAATTTCTTCAGTAAAAAATTGAAATTACGTAGATAACCACTAGTTCTGGGGGTCTTGTCATCACTACAAAAGTATATGGTGAGCCCCAACTGAAAATATCATTATATTGTGAAACCATTGGATGATTTCCTCTGTTATTCTTTCTTGCTTCCTAATAAAATATCTAAGTTCCTCTCCTTGCAAATAAAATTCCACATTATTATCTCGTTTTCGTTATGGATTGTCTTTGTCGTACAAGACATTCTAGTATCTTGCTGCTCAGAATGGGACAGGGAAATTTACCCCTTGGTAGTCCGCTGGTTCTTCCCATGCGACAAATGAAATTAAAATTAAAATCCAGGAATAAACAAAGGTATTACAATTTTCATGTTCATCTGCAGCAACTTCTAACAACTTGTTCAACAAATATTGGAGTGTGTATTTCTCCCCACCTACGTGCAAAAGCACCAACCTTAGATCGTCCAGAGCATAAGGAAGAGTTCAATAATAATAAAAGAAAAGAGACAACAAAAACTATATTTTTAGGGTTTTTTCATATATATACTACTAACTAATGGAAGAAATAACAATGAACACACCTTTATTTTGAATTTGGGCCACTGTAGTCATCCTAGGAAATGGTCCCGTAGCTCCATGATTTTGGTCTCCAGTATCTTCCACAAATAGTTGTTTAATGGGAGATGGATCCAAATGGGTATGGAGCAAGCTCAACATATACCATGGGGAATGGCATGGAAAAATATGGGAATAATGGAGAAAAGTGTATGATGTGACTAAGAGAAAATGGAGAAAAGTGTTTTGGAGGAGTCCTTCACAATGTATTTATAGTATGGTCCTAGGGTTTTTAACCCATGTTATTTTACTGTCCATGGTATTTATCTATGGTTTTTTGACCCATTTTCATTTTTAGGGTTTTTGACCCTTTTGGGGAGAGAGTGGGGAGAAATCACAATAAGTTCTCATGATCCCTTCATTTATGGGAAGGAATAATGATGTTTTGGACAATTTTTAGTGGAAATACAATTGTGAAGGTCAAAATGGACGAAATAATGGTGGGAATATGATGTATGATTATGGTTTAGACCATAGAGAGCTAGGTGGATAATTTTTTGTGTTAACAGATTTATCCTTGATGTGTGAGGGTAGGAGCTCGTATGGTTGATAGACATCATAGGATCATGGGGAGATGGTGACAACAGTCGAGAGAGTGGAGAGGACCGCGGAGGAGTAGAGTCTCCTTGTTCAAACTATGGTGGCTTTTGGTTTTTTATTACTTCAAAAATATGGATGAGATACATATAGTGTGAAATGTATATATGGATGATGTGTGAATACCCATGCTTGTAAGAATGTCTCAAAAAATAAATAATGGGGATCAAGGATCAAAATACAGGAACTGATCAATACATATAAAACTGGTGATACATAATGGTGGCCTCACTGGGAGGATGAATACAATGTTGATATGAAGAACCGATACATAGGAAAAATGGCATCCTCATGGAATGCAATATCATCACAACTGATGTTTTGCTATATCTGGAGGTGTAGATAGTTGAATGGACTCGATGAGTGAGAGTCAAAATATCTATGGTACCACATGCAGCATCAAGTACCGGAGATACACGGAAGCATAATATTGGGGCTTCTGAACATTGTCGACAACGCAGCCCAAAAATCACAAGGTACATGACACTGTATGGGTCCCATAGTAAACTCACCAATGGGCTAGAGTCAGGTGACAATCAGGGTCTTCGACCAAATAATGAACGTACCAATACCATGTATAAATCTCAATGGTGCGATGATATAGCTGAAGTCGATCACGTGAAACACAACCAACCTGAAAGGAACTAATGACTCCTTTCAAGTGGTCCAAGGAACTCATCAATGAGGTTGATGAAACCATGATACAGGGACCTCTGGATCTATCCTATGGAATGGATGTGTTGACGTCGATAGAGGAAGACCTGCAACTAATAAGGAAATGGTGTTCCCTTGATAGAAGCGTGAGGGGGATAACCAGATATGTGGAACAATCAGGGGACTAACACATTGATTTGGGAACATATGCAAGGGAGTACAAGGGAATCAAACTTCCTTTGTTCAAAGTATGATGGCAGGGCTGACCTAGAAGCAAATGAAGTTGACTCATGGGAAAGGGATAATAGCTGTAAAACCAGGGAGATAATTGCAATGGGAAATAATGGGGGAGATAATTAGAATAGTGATATCCAGGGATCCAAGGGAGACTCATTGCAGAGTACTCTGAACAAAGGAGAGCCAATTGGGGAAAGATGATATAATGTGAGATCATATGTGGTGACGCCTAGAGACATCGTTTGGGCCTTCTTCATAGTTTAAGGAGCACAAAGAAAGAATAGAAGTAATCTCGATATGATACTATCTCATGGATTTTTATTGATCTCGAGAAGGTAAATGCTCGATGGTGTTTTCATTTTTAGAGAGGCTGGAAACAGGAAGAAGACTCCAATGTGATATCTTTTTCATTAATAGTCCCCTAAGCCCGAAAAGGAATAAAAGTATGCAAAAGAGAGCTCTCCCAACCGAAGGGGTAGAGAGACTTCTTTTCCATAGGTAGTCCAGCCAAGCCAAAAAAATTTAAACCTATGCTGATTGGATGGTCATTCAAATACTTTTACGAGCATGAACGAAACCAAGTTTTTTGGGAAATATTTTCTTGATGAGAGGGCTGGAAAAGAGCTTAAGGACAACCCATAATGATTTTTTTTGTAAGTTGCGGTTCCAATGTCTGACAAAGCATAAGAGGATACAAAGGGAAACATTCCTAGCATGAAGGTGCTAGGGTGGTCCTTTTCTTTTGATAGTCTGCGTAGTTTATAAAAGGAGATAAATGAGGCCACATAGACGCCCTTTCAAATACTTTAACGATCATGAAAGTATGCAAGCATGCTCGACAGTGTTTTCATTATTTTAGGAGTCAAAAAAGAGCTTAATGGAAACTCTGTAATGGTCAATCAAGCAAGGAGGAAGTGTTTGATGTATGGAAAGAGGTTATGTTGTGAATGTGGCTGATAGGAAGAACCGAGGAACAACCAATCAGCAGGATAGAACAAATGGATTTTTATATTGATGGTATTAATATCTGTGCAGACTTTGAAGTCATTGAGATACTTGACAATAAGGATTCTTACCCTATGATGCTAGGGATCAATTGGGCTTATGATATTTATGCTATCTTAAACTTAAAGCAATTTGGTATTTCATTTAAGAAAGAAAGCCGCATAGTCATTTATCCTTTGGGATGGTACCTCCTTGCAGGATGATGTATGGTGGTAAAATAAGGCCAATTGTGTAGTATGGATGGAGTGGATGGCTCGTAAACATGCCAGTACATGCATGGGGTGATTCATGTGAGGGAAAAAAAATAGAGATGACTTCTAGGAAATGGACTAAACATTCATACGGAGAGCATGAGACAAGGGTCTCATCGAAAGATAGAGGGTAGAAAACTGAACCTGGTGGTGCAAACGACGTGAAAAATGAACGTTGGATGACTCTGTGGTGCAAGAAAGAAAAACTAGACCAAATGGAGGCCTATAAACAGGGGGGACCACATGACATGTGATATTTTCACTGGTCAGTGCTGAGTTAGAGTGGAGGACCCCAGAACACAACTGTTGATTTTTTCTAATTGGACCAATGGTTTTCTGATATGTGACTTGTAGGTAAGACCTCTAATCAAACCAACCTTTTTCAATGGATTGGTTTATGGTTTTCCTCACTCTAGGGGCCTTGGTAGAGCCCAAAGGGTTCTCAAGACTAGGTCACACTTTTTGAGAGAAAAGGAGTGGGCCAAGTCACTCTTACTGGGCATATAGGCGTGACTTGATCGCACCTTTTGGAGAGATGGGCACGACCTAGGTTGAACTAGTTTAGTGGATAAGAGTGACCCAATCACACCTATTCAGGATTTTTAAGCGACTTGGGTCACACAAAAGGCCAAATAAGTTTGACTTAACCTAGAATGACTTTTTTGTGCATGATTGGACCTAATAAGGACTATGTGTATGTGTAGGATTCCTTAGGTGGCGTGGTTAGAGCGAGACATTGGGGACCTCCGGGGGGAGGTGCATGATGATATAGCGGTGCAGGATTTTCTCGCTCAATGTGTGCTATGGAAGTTTTTCCATATCCCACTTATGCATTCAGGAAATCCATTACTGGACAATATAGTGAGCTTTTGGGATTAGGAGGCAGAGTGCTTTATTATCCAGGATGAGCAGATAGAGATCACACTCTGTGATGTGTACTTTCTAACTAGACTCCTAGTGTTGGGCATGATTAGCGACACTATGCCGAAGCTCACACATGGGGTGTCACTGGATGACCTCTGCGATAGGTGTTTTTATGAATTAACATTTGTGCACTCATCATACATACTGGTGGGTGACATCAAGAGTCTTTAGACTCAATCAATCATAGTGATGGTGTTGCGTATACGGGGATCGATAGGACAACACAAGATCTCGGGTGGTTAGCTCTAGATGGTGGAGCGTGTGCTAAGGGGAACCTACTATGGATGGGCCCAGATGTACTTTCTTGTGGTTTGAAGTGGGATGAAATGTACTATTTCGGTGGTAGGGGATTTCTATTTCCCCTCGTTCTTGTGCTCATTCTTCTTTGAGTGACTGCCTACACCATGACCGCATCTGGAAGTGCGTGAGGGGAGACCTCGTGAGCCTCGCATGAGGAGGTGGAATGAGATGATGATTAGAGATGGAGGTAGCTTCATGGGTCATTTCTTCACCAAGGAGCTCTTCACATAGTGGTCACAGCTTCCAGTCCTTATAGAGGACTATTTGTATGTTGGGATGGATTACCAGGGAGACCCTGAGATTCCTGGACCTCCCGGGTAGGTCTGGGGACCTAATGGTATTTATACACGGATATTTTTGTGGTTTCATTCATATATAGTATACTAGGTTAGTGGTAACTAGATTATGTGTGTGATAGATACTGATGACATACAGTGTGCATGTGAAGACGTAGGGCCATGCCCTCCAATAGGATATCAGAGATGCAAGGTTAGGGTGGAGCATTTAGATCCACCCTCTCATAGACAGAGGAGACACCAGAGTGTTACACTAGACTCACTATGACTTGATGTGGAGCACTTACCGAAGGGGGTCACCAACGACGAGTGGAAGTACCTTGACAACAACTTGATCGATGCATGCTACCGGGATCCTCTAGAGTGGATCTCCCTTATGAGGAGGATCAAAGTCGCTACTGAGTATTTCAAAGTAGCATCATAGGGTGATGTGCCTATGGAGGAGGAGGAGTACTCCAAGGAGGAGGAGGAGGACACTAAGGAGGATATAGATTCCAAGGAGGATGACTCCAACTAGTAGCTAGTGATGTTTCCCCCCATGTGTTGGTGCATGGAGATTTTTGTATGATATGTATGATCAGCCGAAAAAGCTTATGGAGCTTCTCACTTTTTACTGAACACTATGATATATATATGTATGCACGTGGATGCACTTTTTATGTTTTTATGGGTTTTTTATGAGTCTCTTTTTATGATGATGATGATGCATATATGATGTATATGACATATGTATGCATGACTATATGATGTTGCATGATAAAGTTTGTTTCCTATATGTAATGATCGATGTGCCACTATGGAACACCATTATCCATTTGGTCTGCTACACTATTGAGACTTCTGGGAACATGCATGAATGAAATTGATTCAAAATGTCTAACCAAACATTAGAGAGAATTTGAGGTCAAAAATAGGCCTCAAAAGGACCAAAATGTACTATAAAAATCAACCAATTACATTCTAGTATATGACATCATTCCCCATGGTTGAGGTGGCATTGCATGAGTTAATAATGCTTATTTGTCACATTTTCTACGGTGGATGAAAACCCATAGTTAACCAAGGTAGTGGTACAAGTACTTTTAAGTCATAAAGTAAAGTACTCACAATAAAAGTCATTTCACACTTTCTCATAAAAAAATAATATTGTTATTTTCAAGTAAAGTACTCATAATTCCTAAAAATGTCTTTTCACATTATTTTTTCTTTTCACATTTTTTTATAAAATAATATATTGTCATTTTCATGTTTTTTAATTTTAAATTATATATTCACTCAATTTTATTTAATATCATAATGTTAAACAAATATATATATATATAATCTTGTACTTGTAAAATAAATTAAATCCATGAATAATATTAGTATGAAATATGTATGTTAATTATGGATGAGTTATATATATATATATCTATCTATCTATATATATATATATATATTGAATCATACGCATTTATTTATATCATGTTTTTATGTATAAAACAACATGTTGATATGATTATAACTTTATTATAATTTTTTAATAGTTAATTTTATAGAATAATATGCAAATTATGTTATTATAACTTGTTAAATATTAATTAATAATAATGTCATTATGATAAAAATTATAATAAATGTTATCCTGTTAGTTTTAAAAATAAAAATATTTTAAAATGTTAATGATTAAAAAATTAATAAAATTCATTAAGTCATTTATATTTAATTTGAAATTATAACATAATGTGTAAAACTGTATTATGACCCATTTTTTTAACAAATTAGTAACATTGATTTTTTAAATATATATTTGTATTAATAATTTTTTTAGTTTCAATGAGTGGAAATAATTTTCCTAGATAAGTATTTATATTATAAAAATATTTTCAAAATGTATAAATATTCTTTTAATAATTTATCGTCTATAAAAAAAATATTAGAATAATTTATGCTTTAACTAATAAATTAAAAAAATTTATGCACCACCATTCACTTATTAAGTTAATATGATATATTATTTATTCACAACTTTTTTATTGCTAAAAAGTAATATACATTAAAATCAACTAATAAATTAGAAGAATTTATACACAAGTGTTGACTTATTCAGTTAATAAGATATATTATTTGCTCTTAACTTTTTTATTGCAAAAAAAAATATACGTAACTTTTTTATTACTAAAAACAATATACATTAAAATCTTATATAGTAATATGACATATTTTCATAATGTATAAATATTTTTTTAATAATTTATTTAAGAATAAATTAAGTCTTATATTATTTTCTCTAAGAGATTTAGATTTAACTATAACATTCATTTACAATACAATGAATATATGAAAAAAAAATTATGATTATGATATTAATTTATTCTAATAATGCAATAAATATTATAATAATATTGTTGGAATCTTACATGTAAATAAATCTCGATTAAATCACATTAAAATTAAATTGATGAGGAATGTACTAAATATAAAAAGTCAACATAAAAAAAAAAAGTCCTAAAAATATTTTTTTGTTTAATTTCATTTACAAGTTCAAGACAAATAAATGCTAAAGGACAATATTTTTTTTGGGAATTTACAATGAATCTTAGTCACATCATTGTAGAGTTATTTTATTAATTTTATTCATAGTCAATTTAGAAAAGTAACTCAACCATGGTTATTTATATTGTGCATAAAAAGTAGTGCAGAAGGTGAGTTGTCATATATACCTACCCCATAAAACCCCTAACTCATAATATTTTAATATATCTTATATTTTTGTAGTAAATCTCTTAGGAGGCCCATTTTTTACCTCAAATTCTCTCTAATGTTTCAAGTGCACTGGAACTTTCTAAAGAGACAAGGATCATGTACCTAGTAGCAGTTATTAAATTGGGAGACAAGAAGTTGGGAGTCTCAGAAGACATCAAGGCGGCGAACACCCAACTAGAGTGCGGTATTCAGGAGACCAACGACACCATCGTACTCATCTTGGTTGTTGGTAACAACACTAACACACATTTCATCGATGAGGATCAACTCATGTGATAGAGAATAGATAACCCATGGAGTCGAGGTGATATTAGAAGACCATCTACTTGATCCATTAGTGAAACCAACGTAGCATGGTGAGATAGGGTCCATATGGAACAACCAAGCAAACAAATTCTGAGACTCATGTCAAGAACAGTGCAAAACAAAAATGAAAGACTATGACACAAGTGTACTTCCTGTTAAGTGGATTCAGGCATAGAACCTCTTGAGGTACCACCCATGGTGTGGATTCTTCAAGTGGTAGCCATTAGATTCAGCAAGAATGTATGCCCCCTTTCCGAGACATCAATGGATGGCATATGGGCCATACCACATGGATTCAAATTTCCCTTTTCCTATCTTATCATTGGCTTGGTCGTAGACAAGGACTAGGCCCCCCTCGCTAAAGGTGCATGGGTGGACATGGGATTCATAATGGGACTTTGACCAAGTCTTAGATGCTTCAGTCATTTGCAAAGTAGAATGATGGTCCTCATTGGTTCGTTCAAGCATGAGTAGGCATTTTTCTAATGGTGAAGTGTTAGGGAGAAGTTCGAAGAAAATTTAGAGCAATGGAAGATGGAATTCAATGGGAAGAATCAATTCCACACCATGGGCTAAGTGAAATGGGGTAAAACTGATGGCATTTTTTGTCGATGTCCAGTAGGCCGAGAGGGCGGAAAAGAGAAAGTGGTGCCACTTGTACTTATGTTCATCTACAATTCATTGGAGCATGGTTTTGAGGATCTTGTTAACAACCTCAAATTGTCCATTGCCCTGAGGGTAATCACCGAAAGAATACTGGTGTTCAAATTTCAACATGGTGGGAAACTCTATCCAAACAGATTCCTCAAATGAGAACCATGGTCTGAGGCTAACTGCTTGGGAATAATAAAAGGAGTGATGATATGGTTAAAAAAAAACTGCGTCGCAGTATCATCCTTACAGTTTAACGTAGGCATGGCCTCATCCCATTTGGTGAAATAATCAATGGCCACAATAATGTATTTATGATCACCTACAAAAGGAGGATTACGGGTCATGAAGTTAATCGCCCATTTGCAAAAGGGACTGACTGTGACTATAGGATGTAGCAGGGTGAGGGGCGTCCTTTCTTTTGGAAAGAAGAGCTGGAAATTGTGATAGTGTTTAACTGCATTGATGCAATCTGCAAATATGGTGGGATAGAAATAACCGATGTGGAGGATATTTTGGGAAATGACCAAACCCGAGATGTGGCCACTATAGGATCCACCATGATAGTAATTCAAGACTTTTTCAGCTTCATTGTGGTTGATGCAATCATGCAATAATGTCTTGACATGATGATGGTACAAGACATCACCAATGAGGAGGTATAGATCAGCTACTTGCTTTCGAATGCGACGACGGTCTTCGAGGCTCAAATGGGACCTGAATTTTTGTGTGCACAAGTACAGGAGAATGCCCCCATACCATGGGTCTGCTGTAGAGATGACAAATAAAAATTTGTTAGAAATATTGATTGTGATAGGTGGTGAGGAAAACAAGAAAGGGAGGCTTATCATCAAGGAATCCAACGCTAAAGATTTGGTGCTTTTGGGGGCAACGAATTCCAGACCGTACTCTTGGAGAACGACAATCCACTTGGAAGAACAACCTTGAACAAGGTGGTGGCTCAAGAGATACTACATGGGGTTGGAATTGACCATGACTTGAGTGTGGCTTAAGAGGATGTAGTGGTGTAGCTTCTATACCGAAAAGACAACAACGAGGGCCATCTTCTCCTCATGGGAGTAACATAAAGGGGGTTCAGAAATATTCCAACTTATGTAATAAATCACGTTCTCTTGGCGAGCATCATCTTATTGGACTAAGACTCCAGCGATATCATTGTCATATGTCGACACATAGAGGATAAACTCTTCGATGAAGTCAAGAGGAGACAACATTGGAGCTTGTTTTAGTGCCTCAAAAGCGTATTGTGCATGCTTATCCCAAAAAAAAGGAATTTTAGTATGGAGCAGGCCCCAAGAACTCTTTATGCTCATCCAAGGCCCCCAGAGTGAGGAAAACCATAAACCAATCCATTGAAAAAGACTGTTTTGATGAGAGCTCTTACCTACAAGTCACAGATCGAAAAATCATCGGTCCAATAATAAGAAATTAGTAGTTTTGTTTTGGGGTCCTCTACTCCAAATCAACACTGACCATTGAAAATGACACATGTCATGTGGTCCCCCTTGTTTATAGGCCTCCATTTGGTATATTTTTTCTTCCACGCACCACAGAGTCATCTGACGTCAATTTTTCATGTCGTTCGCACCATTGGGTTCAGTTTTACACCCTTTGTCTTTTGGCGAGACCCTCGTCTCATGCTCTCCTTATGATTTTTCATCCCATTTCCTGTAATTCATGTCGATTTATGTTCCCTCACGTGAATCACCCCATGCATGTACTATCATGTTCACGAGTCATCCACTCCATCCATACTGCACAATTGGACTTATTTTACTGCCATCCATCATCCCATAAGGAGGCCCCATTAGTGATCCTCAGTTCTTCATATCAGCCATGTTCATAGCATAACCTATTTCCATACATCAAACACTTCAAAAGTGTAGGTTGTCGAGCTTACTTTGTCTGTTGTCTTGTGATTTACAGGTTTTTCAATCTCCTTCATTGAATTCGCTAGAGCGGCATAATGGCCCCTTTCGTGGATCTTCTCACTCCTTTCAACTACCATCAGTGGAAGGAGGACATGGAAATGTAGCTTCACTCCAAAAGACTCTATAGAGTCACAATGGACACAGAGGTATAGCCGATTCATTATGTTGACAAAGAAAAATGCTAGAATAAGCTTGATGAAGCATATGGATTTATGTGCCTTTCAATTTCTAGAGATCTTATCTTCCACATCTTTTGGAATATAATCCATCGGGATTATACAATATGTAAATATTTTAAATATATTCTGAATGTGAATAGTCATGTATGAATATGAATAGGTTGGTTGGAAGTTGAATCACAACCAACATATGAATTGTATAAATAAAGGCATTTCCCAAGGAATAAGATGAATTCAGGAGTTATTATCCAACAGAGGTATCAAAGCTCCATAACTCCTGCCTGCATGCCTGCCAGTCTGCCTTAGTTATTTCAGACTGCTTGCCCATTTTCAGTTTGCCTCTGTGTTTCTCCTACAACCAGAGTGCCATAATTTTGTGCATTATTTTGTTGCTCACCGCTAGTCCTGCTAACCTGCGTGCATGCATTGTATGCGTTATAGTTTTCAGAGCTGTGTTTGAGGTATGAATGTCTGTTGGTTGCTACATTATTAATTATCCCCCAATTTCATGCACGGTTCGCACTGCTGTTTGCCAGAGTGGTTGAATTTTTGCTCAGTCGTTTTGATATATAGCTAACCCTAAGGTTGTTTCATGGTCTCATTTCCACATAAAGCGTTCTCGTTTCCCAGCCTTCCCATCATTCTCAACAAGTGTGTGTGACAGTCATGATTGTGTGACTGCGCTGTCTCATAAATTCCTTTGGAGAGCGATGAGGAAACTGTGCATTCTATTGTATTTGTCGTCACTGCGCTGTCTCATAAATTCCTTTAGGTGGGGGTAGCTGCCAAGAAGGAGCGAGTGGTTAACCAGTGGTGGGAATTCTTGGAAGACACGTGAAATCCCACAGGGAGGAGACAGAAATCGAAACAGCCGGGTCATTGCTCGATCGATCAAAGGAAAATATGAAGAAGCTGAACGAAGATTGCGTGTGAAGTTTTCAGTTTGAATTCCTGAAAGTTCGATTCGTTCTTGCTTGGCAATGTTGAGATTAAGGCTAGTGGGCATTATAATGGAGTTTGTCAGATTATTTGAATCCCTTTGCCATCTTTTTCCAACTGTGTGGAGGTAAAAGTGCTATTGGTATAATTGCTTGTGACCAGTGGAAAACCTAATTTTGCCCTAGTTTTGTGCATAAAGTTTAATGTGATGACTCTACTATGTATATGATGCGGCCATGAGAGCTCATGCCTATGCACTGAGCTTGAATGAGATTCAGTCACAAGAAGCTCTCCTGTATTCAGCTAAGGGGAGGTAAAACGTTTTTGTTCGTTGAAATACAAAAACCCTAATTTCTATGTGTGGATGTAAAGGGAAAAGTCAGCAAGTATCTTTCATTTACATTAAGTAAAAAGGACCGTGACTAATATATATGATATATAAGACTTCGGTGGAAGATATATGCTGCTATGTATGGTGTTTTGTGTTGTAATCTTGAAATGTATAAACCTAGAATTACTGCATTTTTCTCTTTCGAATTTGAGTCGTGACTGCTGCATAAAGAATTTTCTCCTCGATGAATTGCTGCTATGTACGAGTCTATGAATGATATAGCATGGAATTGCTGCATTTTCCCCATTCAATTTGTAGCTGTGCTTTGAGATTGAAGTTGTGACCACACTGGTTAAGAAGATTGTTGACAGCATATTTTCTCTGCATCCGTGTTGTTGACAAAGAAGAGTTCTTGGTTAATGATACTGTCATTGTATCATTTTAAAACTTGAAGTTGAGATATTAAGATTGTAAATCACCTTGGCAGAGGCTGTAGACCTGCAAGGTTATTGTTTTTCTA
>LPNX010173315.1:702092-731087 GCA_001517045.1 Pseudotsuga menziesii
GAATTACACTAGCAGTTGCAAAAGATGCAATCTATAGCATTTGGAGAATCACTTTGCTTTGCTCAAAAAGCAAAGAACCACACCAAAGACACTTATCCAGAATGGTGGAGGAAGAAGAGAGGTAGAGGAAGAAGAAACTTCAGAGGTAGAGGAGGCAGAAACAACTCCAGCAAAAGATCAGATTTGAAGTGCAAGCATTTTGAAAAGATTGGACACATAGCAGATCGGTGTTGGGCTTCATGGGACTCCATCAAAGACAAACATAACTAGAAGAAAGATGACAATAAGAACCAAGATGCTAGTAAATATTCATATTCTGCTCATTGTAGTGTTGCACATTGTAATCTTGGTATTAATGTAATGACTTCACTTTCATCTTACACATATTGTTGGCTACTTGATATTGGTGCAACATCACACATGACTTTTAGAAAAGACTGTTTTGAAGAACTTAATGAAACAATAAATGACATAGTTTACTTTGCAGATAAGTCAAGTCTTAAACCAAAGGGAATGGGCACCATTTAGCTGAAGATGCCTGGATTCCCTGATTTCTTGTTGAAGAATGTTCTTTATCTTCAAGAGTTGCAGAGAAGCCTGCTATCCTTGGTGCAGATTTGACAGCAAGGCCATTCCATCCACATGTTTGATGGAATCGTAGAAATAAGAAAGTCCTCTAACAACCAAGTCATCATGACTAGATATGAAGATGGGAAGTTGCTGAAGCTAAAGGGTTCATCTGCAAGGGTTCAGAACTATGCCTACCTCTCTCAGCATGGAAAAGGTAATTTGTCATCGAGTTTATTGTGGCATGCAAGATTTGGTCATCTGAATTATAACAGTCTTCGTTTGTTGAGAAAGAATGGTGTACTTGGTTTGCCCACCATTCCCAAAGAGAAGAGAAAATGTAATGCATGTATATTAGGGAAACACAGTAAGCTGCCATTCCATGAATCTAATTTTAGAGCAAGTAGGAAATTAGAATTAGTGCATTCTGATTTATGTGGCCCAATGCCAACTCCTTCTGCCAATGGGAATAAGTATTTTATGACCTTTGTTGATGACTACTCAAGAATGTGCTGGATTTACACATTAAAGAAAAAATCAGAAGCATTTCAAACATTCAAGGACTTTCATGCATTGATAGGAAAACAAGCACACTCTAAAATTGGTACACTTCGTACTGACAATGGGAAAGAATACACTTCAAATTCTTTTGAAGATTATCTTCGCCAACATGGAATTGCACATTAGACTACAGTTCCCTACAATCCTCAACAAAACGATGTAGCAGAAAGAATGAACAGAACCATAATGAATATGGTTCACTCAATGATGTTTTTTAAGAATGTAAAACTAATGTTTTGGGGTGATGCAGTGAAATGTGCAGCCTATTTGAGAAATAGAAGTCCCTCAAATGCTCTTTATAACAAGACTCCACATGAAATGTGGTTTGGCCATCTCCCTTCAGTTAGGCATCTCAGAGTTTTTGGTTCCACCTATTATGCCTTGATTCCAAAGGAGCAAAGAAACAAGCTTGGTGCTCGAAGCAGAAAATGCATTTTCCTGGGGTACGAAGAAAACTCCAAGGCATACTGTCTGTATGATGAGGTAAATAAGAAGTTTGTTATTTCTAGAGATGTCATTTTTCTTGAGACTAATAAAAATGACCAGTCCATTGAGAGACATCTTGATCGTTTGGAAATATATCCTCATCCAAAGAAATATTTTGAAAATGAATATGAAATTCCAAACCTTGAAGGGGGGGTTCCTATTCTGGATCAATCTTTGGAATTTCCATATGAAGCACCAACTCCCCCACATGAAGAAGTTCCTGCTACTTCACCTAAACAAGAGATTCAAATGGATGATGTGATTGAGAGACTTGGAAGACTCAACCTTGAAGGAAATGAAGCACCACCAGTTGATCAACCAGGACCATCACGGAAGATTCCTAAATGGGCCACAAAGACACTTGAAAGTGTCCATTCGGATGAAGTTGTAAAGACAAGAACGAGAAGTTCAAAAAGACATGAAGATGGAGGAGAAGCAGATAATTCAGGTGATGACATGAATGTATCATTTGATTGTGAATTTAATTTATCTGCTAACTTTGAACCAGCTTCCTTTGAAGAAGCTTCTACTCGAGTTGAGTGGAAAGAAGCTATGCAGAATGAGTATGATGCACTCATGAAGAATGGAACTTGGAAGCTGGTTGACCCTCTAGTTGGAACCAAACCAATTGGTTGCAAGTGGGTGTACAAGAACAAATACAGATCAGATGGCTCACTTGACAAGCACAAAGAGAGGCTTGTAGCAAAAGGCTATGCACAGAAGGAAGGAATTGACTATGAAGAAACATTTTCTCCTACAGTAAAATGCCCTACCATCGGTACCTTACTCTCTTTAGCTACTCAGAATGGGTGGAAAGTTCATCAAATGGATGTGAAGACTGCTTTCTTGAATGGAGACTTGAAAGAGAATGTCTTCATGTCTCAGCCAGAAGGATTTGTTGTGAAAGGAAAAGAACAAAAGGTATGCAAGCTTGTCAAATCCTTGTATGGCCTAAAACAAGCGCCTCGCGCATGGTATGGAAAATTAGCCGAGCATATTTTGAAGTTAAATTTCAAACATTTTGATCTTGATGATGCAACACTGTTTATAAAGAAAGTTGGACGGTCTGTTTTGTATCTTGTGGTGTACGTAGATGATCTTTTGATGACAGGGAACAATGAGAGCTATATAGCATCCATAAAGAAAGATTTGAAAAAGATCTTTGAAATGACAGATATGGGACATCTCCACTATTACTTAGGAATTGAAGTCACTCAACATCCTAAGTACATATTCCTATCTCAGAAAAAATATGTTGGAGAACTACTAGACAAATTTTGCATGACAGAATGCAACCCTATCTCTACTCCAATGGAATAGAAAATGAAGCTCTCATCAAGCGAAGGAAAAGAATTTGAAGATGCGACCAAGTATCGACAACTTGTAGGAAGACTTATCTACCTTACAACAACTAGACCAGATATTTCTTATGTTGTTGGCATACTTTCAAGGTTCATGCATAAAACTTGTGAAGGACACTGGTCAGCTGCAAAAAGAGTTCTAAGATACTTGAAGGGGACTCAAGACATTGGACTCAAGTACTCTAAGGTGGATGACTTCAAATTTATTGGGTACTCAGACTTAGATTTTGATGGCAATAAGGAGACAGGAGTATCAACTTCTGGATACACTATGAGTCTTGGATCAGCAGATGTTTCATGGAGATCACGCAAACAGTCAGTTCCGGCAGATTCAACAACAGAAGCAGAATATGTGGCTGCAGCTAAAGCAATGAAAGAAATAGTATGGCTCAAGAAGATACTTGAAGATTTGCAAGAAAAACAAGAGAACTCCACTCCATTATTGATCGACAATACTTCTGCAATCAAGCTGGCTAAGAATCCTAGATTCCATGATCGAAAGAAACACATCAACAAAAAGTATCATTTGATTCAACATCATGTAGCGTCCAAGACAGTCCATCTTTGACATTGTTCCACAAATGATCAAGTTGCAGACATCTTCACCAAAGCGCTTGGACGAGAAAAGTTTGGAATATTCAGAAACATGCTCAAACTTACTAACACCCCTTCGGATTAAGGGGAGGATTGTTGGAATATAATCTGTCGGGATTATACAATATGTAAATATTTTAAATATATTATGAATGTGAATAGTCATGTAGGAATATGAATAGGTTGGTTGGAAGTTGAACTACAACTGGCATATGAATTGTATAAATAAAGGCATCTCCCAAGGAATAAGATGAATTCGGGAGTTATTATCCAACAACATCAATGGATTGAAGACTCCTAGAGATATTTGGGATCGACTTTATACTCTGTTTGATAAGCAATATTACTTAAGAATCTATTATCTAGTGAATGAACTGATATCTCTAGACACATGAAACTTCGAAACCATGAATGACTTCTTCACCAAATTCAAGCACCTGGTGCTCTAGTTGAAGTTGTGTAAAGTTGAGAAGGAGGATGATAAACTCAATCTTTCCATCCTCTCAAAACTTGGCATAGATTACTCGGTCTTTGTATCGACCTTTCATACTGGGAAGCTCACAACACCAAATTGGAAGATGCCAACTCTCAATGCATTCATTGAGTCTCTCACCAAATATCATGACAAGCTTTTCCAAATGGGGATCATCAGATATCCCAAATATCAAGCCCTTTTTGCAAGAGGATCCAAAGCTAAGAATGGAAAGGGGAAGAAAAATCTAAATAATGAGTCTCCTAAGGAGAAGGAGCAGTCATATGGGTCCTCAAGTTTGAGGAGAATAAAGAATAAGGGAAAATAAAAGATCCTTTGTTCTTATTGTGGAAAAGGCTTTCATCCAAAAAGCTCATGTATTAGGAGAAAAATAGATCAAATGGATCTACTCCTAGAGTAAAGTAACATCACTCCACCTGCTGGAGTAAGGAGGGTTGGCCATGGAGAAAATATTGAAGAGCATGAGGAGAGATGCCATGTACCAAATGCTAGTTGTTCAAAAACACGTGCTTTCCTCATTGATTTTGGAGCTTCCAATCATATGGTTGCATCCAGAAAATCATTTTCTTCATTACAGTCTACTAATGGTCCCAGCATGCACATGGGTGATGATAGACGAATTCTAGCTGAAGGGAAGGGTTTTATCAAGTTTGAACATGGAAAGTTCAATGATGTAATTGATGTGCCCTCCTTAGCTACAAATATGTTATCTTTATACCAGATGACTCACATTGGCCCTCCAAAGAGAGTGATATTTGGTCTTGACTCAGTGGAGATCACATATATCTATACTCAAAACATCATAGTGAAGGTTGCTACAAATAATGCCTCCAAGGCATATGAATTCTCACACTTCCTACCATTTTCATATTCAATGCACTCTTAGCTACCACTTGAAAGGGGAAGTAAAAACATTCTATCTAATTCTTTTGCAATTTCCACTAGTATTTCAGAATCAGAAGTAGAAGACTCAGTTGCATCAGTTTATGAGATTGAATTTCAAGGTTATTCAGATCCAAATCCAATCCCTACTCTAAATCCTAATCCCAAAAGGGCACAAAAGGTTGGGGTTGATGGGAAGATGACTGGAAATCCATCTGACACAAAGAGGAAAATAAATTAGTTTCAGAAAGAGAACCTTGTTCTATGCCATGCAAACTCACTTCCTTTAGAGAGATGCAAAAAAATCCCTGTGAGATGCTACATGGAAAGGCCTGATCAGCTACACTACTCTTAGAAGAACAAAGTGGCTCATACCTCTTTCCTTCCAAAAAGAGGCAAATGTTACATTCCTCCTTATTTCCATATTCAGTTTGGGAGAAGATGGAGAAGTCTACATGCCAGGCCCCGGGATACCTGTGCACCAAAAAAAATGCATGTTGCTTTGCTACACCATAGAGATGAAGGTTGCAGCAACATTTTCTCAAATTTTTTAACTTGAATCCTGATTCTACCTGCTCAGTTTGAGGGGGGGGATTTTTTCCCATGTGTTTTTTTCCATGTTTCCTTGTTTGTATTGAGTAGTTACTCTTTCATTTTAGTTTTAATGGGTGACCTATGCTCTTAGTTACCAGGGCCCACAAATTTTCCAAGTTATCATTCAAGGGGGGTGTTATTATTATAATCCTCCCTTGTCCAAATTGGTCAATTATGCCTAAATTAGGATTCTTTTATGTCATTATTGAGTCACTAGTTCCATTAGGTCCACATGGCCTAATTGGGCCACATGTACCAGTTACTAGAGTGTGGGGAATACTAATTGAGGCTAAATTCCATTGACTACACTTGCATGCAGCATTTTAGGCATCTCCTAGACCAATCCATACAATTTAGGTGCCACTGGGAGTGCTTGTACCAACCTCCTTTAGTTGAGTTCAGTTGGTGACTAGTCAAGCCTAGTTAGGAGACGGTTACATACAGTTATATTCAGTTAGTTCCATTCACTTATTAGCTACACGTGGGAAGGCACATTTCCTCACCTACCACATTCAGTTATACTAGTGTTGGCCGAGAAAACTGACCTAGGCCAACAACGGAAAGACAACCCACACACTCGACTTAATGCAATCTTGTGTATGTTTAAAGTAACTGTCTTTCATAGGATCAAGGCCCTACTTCCTATGTAATGTGCTCTCAAAATAGAGATTCTCTCTAGGTACATGTGGAAATATTTGCTTAACCAATCTTCTACCAAATCAAAGAGATTTAGCCTAATGACTAACTAATGCTAACGATTATATTAAGCTAAGTGCAAAAAATAGTAGCTCCTATTCTATCCTATGATGACCTAAATGCAAGCTATCTATCTCAGCTAAGATCATGAATTGTTGATTTGACAAGGGGTCTTAAAGTATAAGGTGATCTATAATTATGAACTATTAGAAAAGTCTACGATAAACAGAACTAAATCTGAATTACTTCACAAGAAGATCATATTTCATTACAAGATAATTTGAACATAAATTAAAACCTGTTATCAAATAAATCTAACACAGTCCTGAAACATAACAGATACAGTCATATACTAACGTGTAGATAGAACAAGGTCAGCTTACAGGTTAATAATTCATCGAACATAGTTTCATAATCAATTGAAAATGTGAAGAATCTCACTCATTTCAACCTAATAACAAATCATTCATATTTCAAGACAATGTAATCATTCGAGATCCATGAAAGAATATTTCACATATAATATGATGATGTATATATATGAAAGTGAAATTGACAAAGGAGAACCATTATTAACACATCATAAAATAGATTAAATACTTAGCTAAGGTCTTTACTATCCTGTAGCATCCAGTGATCTTCAGAAAAAGTTCCAGAAAACACCAACACAACAGAATACAGTATGAAACTATAAAATATCAATTCTCCAAAATTCTTAGAAATCGAACCCTTTACTCATGTTTGAAACTTATTTATAAAGGGAACCGAAACAACAATTAATTAACTAACTCCCCTATTTCCATGGTAATACATGGATTTTATCCAAATATAGGACAAAGAAAAGACCAGGATCCTAGGTATGTTGTTTTGTAACCACCAGGAAGGAATAACGTGCAAGAAAATAGCTAACTTACTGGATAAATCCACTATCATTATTCCCCAAAATGTGTCATCCGATATAGTCGGTAATCCACAGTGATGATGCGCAGAAATAGGAGCATAGAAACAACAAAATAGCAATCAATTGCATTTTCGAAGCGGCCTCCAATGAGTAAACTCCAAACGATCAAAACCACAAATGCAGCACGACATCTAGCTTCATCTCACCTACTCATTAATACCTAGAAATTTTAAACAGAATTCATTAGAAAAGTGCAACTAACAAACATATAGAAATAAATATGATGTCTGCAGAATTTCAATTCTGCAGATATCCTTATTAAATAAGAAAACTTTGCACCAAGAATCAAAACTGACAAAATCCAAGATATTATTGACCTGTAGAGGCTAATTTGAAATCATCCGCATGCATAATCGAATATTTAAACCATAAGACAAAAATTGGAATTCATTACAGAAAATAAAAATGTCATATTTTAAGGGCTGATTCGACAGAAAGTCAAATTGGCACATTTCTTCTCACCTCATCTAACTTGGCTTTGAATCTAATAGTCCTGGTATTAGCAATCTTATTTTGTTTGACCAACCTTCAATTTCTTAACAGAATCCTTTTAACTTGAGCTTTATATTTAAGCTTCTTCTCCCTCAAAAGATTCCATTTTTCAATCCAAGAAGATAAATCAGTTTTCAGGCTTGCAATTTCATCCATAGCAAACGCCTTAATAACCTGAGCCTCTTTTAAGTTAGTTTCTAGAGATGAGATTACTTGAGCATAATGGTTTCGATTTATTTGTTCCTTCGATCCTACATTCGACCCTCTTTTGTCTTCCTCAACTATATACAGCTTCGGATCAATTTCTTGATCCACATCACATTCATGATTTACTTGTTGAACATCAACAACATTATTCTCGGAGATAGACACATATTTCAGATCCAGAATGGTTGGACCAATTGGAGCTGGATTGGGACAAGGTTCCAAAGAATCATTTACTTCAATAACAGGGACATCCCCTATACTCAGGTCTCTTCTGGCGAACAATGAAGTTGTCATACTACGAGTAGTTCTACGAATAGCCTGATTACTCAGTACTCTACTAATTTGGTCTTCGACCGATTTCTGACTAATGTTAGCCTGTGAATGAGGAGGATCCTCATTTGGACAAGGTACTGTGATTGCTGGTTTTCTCATTCGAGGCTGAGAATCATCAATAGGGATTTCAGGGTTTGTTTCAGACTTGACTTTAAAGTCACTGCTACTTAGGGTTTGACTGGGTTCAGACACTTCATTGTCAATATTACCTTGAGAACCATATTCTTCTAACTCAGGCTCAGCTTCTTCAGTCTTGATACGTCTTCGCCTAGTTCTGGGCCATTCTTCATTTTCCCCAAACCCGTTATGTATGACGAATGATTCCCAAGTGTCCCCTAATTCTCCTAGTCAGTAGGACATGAGTATTTTAATTATTCCATGATGAAACAGACTCCTCTCCTTATCCCCTACATTAATCTGATAGGTGCAGGCCATCTTATGCAGACTATTCAAAAAATAGTACGGCATGTTCACAGGACGTACCTTGAAAACCATTAAAAGTTGAAGATGATAAAAATAGTTTTTGGAGAGTCGATCTTCATAGGTGATGTACCTAATAATAAGCTTGAGCAGAGAACACCATTTCTTCATGAGCAGTCAAGAAGGGAAACCAGACTTATACTTCATTTTCCAGTTAGCTGGGGTCAGAAACTCCTTCCAGTCGTCATTTTTTACATGCCTGCCCTTATACCAACGTTCACCTATCCATGGTAAGCCTATGGCCCAAGAAACAAACTCTTCTGTCAACCTCAATTCGACATCCCCAATATGTGCTTTGATCCCATCAAATGATGCTGCAAATTCTCTAGAAATTGCCAAGTTGAACCTAGAGAATTTTTGCAGAAACCCTAGCCATCCAACCCTAACCACCACTTCGTGGCATTCAAGGGAAGTGTCCAAATATTCATCACCTATGAGTTCAAATCTTGACACAGGGCCATGGCAGCAACTACATAGACTTTCAGGGTTTTCAAATGTCATACCAAAACACACAGTTGATTTACCCAGAATTTGCACATATCAATTAACACTCCAAACTGCCCTATTTCACCAAAGAACTATGAATTTTCCTACAGAGTCATCATACCTTCGAGTTGACGAGTTAATGGGACTTAGAGAACACTCACCACACCATAATGATCTATAGAAAAATCAAGCGAGCGATGGCTTAAGCGTGATATTTGCATGATGGCAAATCAACAGATGGCAAACATTTAGGTTATGCATATATCAAACTCCCAATTTCAATCATAGCATCAACACTGATTGACATTCTTCATAATGATGTGATAGCCTAAAAACTCATAGTGTCAAAGCATAGTCTAATGGTTACAATCCCTTAATACTTCATCATCGAATATCAACAATAACAAGGTTACTAAATAAGAATGTAATTGATGTAATTAGAATTATGGTCGATATTATAATGACAATAAAACAATTGATAATGTAACCAATCCCATATCAAACCTCCGAAAATCATCTTAGCCACTTATGATATACTTTAATACTAACTCACCTTAAAAAAAATACATAGTTCATAATGAGGATAAGTGTATAATAATGTGAAACTTGCGAAATTTATATTAAATACACTTTTATCCCTATGATTAACATGATGAAATAGATATTTTAGAAGTGAAAAATATTGTTAGACATCCTATATAAATTGAAAAGAAACAAATATCATACCATGTAATAGCTTGCTTAGATTAATAGTCAATAGCTATTGATGTAATAAATTCATTTGACCTCGAATATGCATGAGTGATAAATGTTGTGAAATTAGGAGCTACTAACTTTCGGGATCATAATTTTCCCAAATGATCAAAAGAAATGAGAAACTAAGGCCAAGAGATTCAAACTCGACATAGACTGATGTTAATCCCCCTAAGTCAATCAATCAATTAACTTCTATTGGGAGTACCTTCAAAATCAAAGATTCTGACAGAAATCCTAAAATATCTATAGATGAGTGTTGATTAAGGTTGTGATATCGAATGTTGTTCAAAAGATTGATTTCAAATGACATATTTGAAATTTTTTGTGTTTAAATTGCTCTAGAGAGTGTTGCTTGCCAACAATTGGCGACATGCTAGGACCGAACCAGTTATCTCTGCAAAAACAACATTCACATTTTAGATAATAAAAAATGATGCCTTTAAAGTATCAAATATCTACTTAAGTGATCCCAGTTCCAAACCAATCTAAACATATAACCAGCCCTCAATAGATTTCTCAAAACAATCCTATGGCTGTTATCTGGGTGTTCCTAGTCCTTTTCAACCTCAGGAAAGTGTGGAGTAAAATGACTTAATTCCAATGTAGATTTATAAGACCAAAGACATGTTAGCCAATAATAGTATAGATGTAACTTCTCTAGAATATCAGTTGACTTTCCCCTCATTCAAGAAAAATAGCAGACAATACTCCCTTTTATATATATATTAAAAGTATATAAAAATCATATACATAGGGATAAATACGAAAAGAATTAATCAGGAATACCATCTTAGCTTCGTGACCAAATAATGATAGCCTTATTCACCAATCCTACCAGAAATTGATCAGGATAGCTCATGATGAGACTTCCTGTCTCTCAGTTTATTCGACTGAGAGTCACTGTCATTGGCTTGGTAACCAAATTTTGACAACGTCATTCCAATAGAACCTATGATCATAAACATACTGGCTTGTGATAAGACCTCTTGTTTCCTGATTAACCTCTTTCATATTTACCTTTAGTTCAAGAGTACTGCCCTAGCTGGGTGACCAGATGTATTCACGAAAATGAGGGAGAAAACCATAGACTTCTTAAGACAACTTAAATATGACTAGATATCTTCAACAAATATTCAAGCTTAGTAGACATCCATTGGAATCAGTAAATAAATTCCCTGAGATATCGGTTTATAGGAAGGCACCTGGAGACAACAATCAAGGATTTCTAAGAGAAACACTGTAGAGGTTAAAACTAATACAGGTTTGAAAACAGATCACTTGTGAGACATCGGATACTTCTAGCCACCATCAGTGATTATGATCTGATATGTATTTCAATCATTCTTGTTTGACATATTCCACCATCAGGTTGTTCCTTAAGACCATGCAAAATGCTTCATGCTGAATTCTGTGAGACAAGGTTGGGGACGTGTCGGATAAAGAAACTATTTATAGAGGAAAACATGCAATCTTATGTACAGTGAATGATTTCAAAGAATTGAATTATTTTCATGACCTGTCATCTAAAATTTCCAGTAGGTAAACATGATGATGACAGGAAATAAAATAATCAGTAAGTACAAGATCGAAAACTCTAATAGGTCTAGAAATCAGAATGGGACCAAAAATATGTACAGAAATATACACAATGGGAATATACAATGAAAATGACTTGATGATGTGGGATTAATGAAAGTACCTTTTAAGGATATGCCCATTTACTGGGAGGGTATCGAGCTGTCCTTGCAAAGTATGCAAACGGAAAGTATTAGGACCAAGTTTTTCTGCTATCAGATATGGACCTAACTAGAGACGTTGGAATTTCATATGCTCCCCTTTATCTTCATGTGTTTTGTCCCATTTCAAAACCAGATCATATGCTTGTAATTCTCTATTAGGGGATGAGCCATGATTGAACCATGATTTAACAATTTGTTGATGCTTCATGAAATTTCTCTTAGAATTCTCTCTTTCTTCTTCCAATTTCAACAACATATTGATTCTTTCTTCAGGATGAACACTCTATCTCTTGTATAGCTCGTGCAAGCTGTAACGAATGTAGAAATAGATTAGGAGGAAGAATAGCCTCTATTCCATATACCAAAAAGAAAGTAGAGTTACTAATAGATTATTTTGGGGTAACCCTGTCAGCCCAAAGAGCTTGATATAGAACAGTATGCCAGTTCCTATGATGTTCAACTATGGATCTCTTCATAATTTTTAGCAAGTTCTTATTCATTGATTTAGCAAGGCCATTGCCTTGTGGGTAATAGTTTGCTGAATATCTGATTCTGATTCCCTTTTCTAATGCAAAATCAGTTAATTCTTCAGAAGAAAAATAAGATGCGTTATCAAACATGAGAGATTCGGGCACCCCAAATCTGGTAATTATGTCAGTTTCAAGAAAATGCAATACCTAATTTGTATTAACCACCCACAATGGTTTCGCTTTAGACCATCGAGTAAAGTAATCAATGGCAGTTATTATGTACTTATGATGAATAGAGGAGGAGGGGTTTATTGGTCCAACGATATCGATTCCCCATTGTTGGAAAGGCCTATCAACCACCACAGGATGTAAAGGAAATGCTGGTTTTTTAACTCTGTCAGTCGCAGTCTGACAATCTTGGCACCTTCCAATGAAAGAGTGGGAATATTTAAATAGAGTTGGCCAAAAATGACCTGCTCTCAAAACTTTATGATTATTAGTATCACCACTGAAGTGACCACCAATAGGCCTGTCATGCAGTTGTGTTAAACATGAATCAGATTCCTGCTTTTCTAGACAGCGAAGCAAAACTCCATCTCCATTTTTCCTGAAAAAAGTACATTATTAATCAACTGGTAGGGTTCTGATTTTAATCTTATGACTCTTTTCTTCTTTGGGTCTAAATGGTCTGGGGCACTGCCAGTTTCAAGATAAGTGCAAATATTGGTATACCATGAACTAGCCAGGTCTAGGATAAAACAAACTTCCTTTTGTAGTAAGGTATCATCTAAAGGTATGCCATTCTGGTTAGTAGGCAGATGTGTTGATTCAGCTGCCAATTTACACAAACCCAAACCATGTACAACTTGAGAGGGTTTAATATCTAGGTCATACTCCTGCAGATCATCCATCTAATGTGCCCTTTTTTCTCCAAGGTAGGTTGTACTAACAAATTTCTCACATCAGAGAATGGAACAATTACCTTGGTTTTTTATTTAAGGAGATAAGGATGGAAAAATTTTACTGCTTTGAACACAACAAAAGCCTGTTTATCCACTTCATGGTAGTTCAGCTCATCTCCTTTTAAATTTGAGCTCATGAAGGAGATAGGTACTTCATCCCCCTGCTGATTCTTCTGAGTAAGAACAGTTGCTTAAGATATGTCAGATGCAAAAGTATAGAGAATAAAGTCTTTCCTAAAGTCAAGGCTCACAAGTGCAGGTGCCTCAGCAATGGCTTCTCTAATTCTGATAAATGACTCTTTCTCTCTATCCCCCCACAAAAAGCTACTGTCTTTCTTAATCATATTCTGCAATGGGTGCACGATTTCAGAAAAACTGGGAACAAATCTTCTCACGAAATTTATCTTTCCCATGAAGGACTGCATGGATTTCTTAGTAGAAGGAAAAGGAATCCTAGAGATAGCTTCGGTTCTTTATGGATCAATAATGATCCCTTCTTTTGACACTACAAAACCTAGCAAAATTCCCTCTGTTACTGCAAATATTGTATTTTTAGGGTTAAGGGAAATACCAAAATTCCTGTAACATTCAAGCACTTTACGTAAGTGTGAAAGGTGATCAGATATGTTTTTGGAAAACACAGTGATGTCATCCAAATAGACAATGACAGAGTGATCTATCATACCTCTGAAAGAAGCATCCATTGCCCTTTTGAATGCATCCCCAATGTTTATCAATCCTAAGGGCATCTTCCTATAGGCATAGGTTCCCCAAGGGTTCCTAAAAGTAGTTTTCAGCTGGCCTACAGGAGAAACTATAACCTGGTTGTACCCAGAAAAACCATCTAATAAAGACAGCATCTGAGCACCTAACACCTTCTGTAGGATTTGTTCCGTGGGTAGAATAGGATAGTTGTCCTTTTTCGATGATCGGTTTAAGTTTTGGAAATATACACATAACTGAATATCTCCATTTTTCTTCCTAATAGGGACAAGGTTCGCCACCCACTGTGTATGGCATACAAGAAATATAATCCGAGCGGTAAGCAATTTATTCAATTCTTTCTTTACCGTTGGTTCTAAGGCAGAGTGCATTTTCCTTAGTTTCTGCTGGAAAAGTTTTGACTGAGATTTCATAGGGATTACGTGTTGTATTATCTGGGTATCAAAATTTTTTAGATCATCGTATGACCTTGCAAATACATCCTTGAATTCACTAAACAGTTTCAGAAAGACTGATTTTTCGTTCTGGGTACAGTCTGATCCTAAATTGATATTTTGAGGATTTGCTTTCGTGCCTAAATTGATGATTCCATAACGCATGTTGGAACTGTTACTTTTGCAATTAGGCACTCCTTTAAACTTATCATGTAGGTCATAAAATTTTTCGCACCTGAGAACCGACGTAGGGATCGAATTTACCAGCTCAAAATATTGGTCAACCGGCTGAGGTGGATGGATTATTGAGAAATTATGCAGATCTTCATCATGTGTGATCTAGTCAATGCTGACTCCTTAAAAGCATCTTCTCCTGTTAAGAAGGCAATGATCTATGAATCATCATTAAAAACACGCCAATTAGTGATGTTATCGGGGATCGACGGTCTAAACAATAATTCAATAGAAAAAACATTGGGAGAAAAAATTTCTACTGGAATGAGCCACGAGGATACATTTTCCAAAAGGTCAGCTTCTTGATTGTGAAAGCAAAGAATAGAATCAATATTAAAGGCGTCAAATGCTGAAATTAGATTCCATACCTCTTTTCTATAACTTTGCAAATGATTAGATAAGTAATGAATGGAATTGCGGGCTTGTCAAACAATAATTTCAGAATCGCCAAATGCAATTGGAACATTAACATTTAAGTCCAATGCCTTCTTGAGTCCCTGGATGAGGGCCTCATATTTGGCTATGTTATTTGTGCAAAGAAATTCCAGCCTACATGTCATGTCCCTGACCCTCCGACTGACGAAGAGGACGCGACGAACACCAATGCATATGGGAAACCAGCCCCATGAACACAAACAAGGATTAAATGCTGAAATTAAAAACTTACCATAATGCATACAAGGATGTATTCCATCATACAAAGATGCATAATCCATCAACATACAGTGGAAGCAAACACACATACATTTCCAGCATTCAACATGTTCATCATAATTCATTTGACATCAATAAAATTACAAAGATGGAATAATCAAGGTAACTTATCTTTTGATGAAGAACTTGCCCCGAACCAGCTACATCACTGCAACGTTCCACCCAACCATAGGCTAGCATGCTCATCAATCTCTCAGCAACACTGCCACCTCTGAGCTGGCATGATTCCTCAAGGAATAAGGGTCAATACAGGCTTACACATAACCAAGGTTTGCCAACACATAGCCCAACCCACACCATGGGGTTCACCAGGTTGTCAAGGAGCTAGGATAGGCTAAATTCCAAGCTGGTGGCCGCAACACCAACTTCTCAAGCATACCCAGGCTCTAATCCTACTCTCAACAGTCCGAAGAACACCCACTGCATACCGTAGCAACCAACCCACTCACGGCTCTGTGATAAAGGTAAAACAACCACCGCTCAAGCCCACAAAGCAGCTCAGACTTGTTCTTGGACCTAACGTGGCCAAAACAACTCAACAACAACCCAAAAGACGTCCACAGCCTTAGCATCCAAGGAGCAACTCAAAACCAGGGTAGGTCGACAGCCCAAACTCAAAATGAGTGATGGCAACAATCCACAGTCCACAAAATACGGGCATAAACCAAACTCCTAGCATGGACAGAGGAAAACACAAACGCTGACCACAACGGATAGCATACACAGCCACAATTGGCAACTTTACATAGTCCCAAAACATAATCATTGAGCACGGCTCACAACATGGGAAAATGACTCTATCGTTCTGTGTGTGAGGGACACTTGCACCAAACCGCAAAACACATCGGAAAAACATATGCACATGCCGCAAATCAGTAAGGAAACTTACACACAGTCCTTGAGCGCGAAATGGCTCCTGCGCCCAAAATTCCCAAGTGGCAGCCATGATTTCTCTTGCTCCCTACATGAGCAAAACCAACGTAGAATCCCTACACGTGAGGAGAAAGGACGTGGCCAGCAAAGTGTGGGAAACAACAGTCCATCCACAACAAAGAAAACTCCAGTGATCCTTCATAGTCTGGCAAGGGTGGAGACCAAAAACACCAACTCCATGCATGAGGAGAACAGACCACAGCTCCACGTGAGGATGAATAGACCACAACCACCCGTGAAGGTGAAGACCAGGTGCGTGAGAGCGGACAGCTTCCCTCTACGCACGAATGAGGAACAGACCCACCAAATCCCTGCCCGTGGGAGGGTACAATGAAGGTCTCTCGTCTACTCATGAAGAGAACCCTCTGCATGAAGATGGACCAGACAAAAACAATGGAGGAATGGAGAGAGTGGAAGGAGAATGGAAGGTCGCCCCCCCTGCCCCAACGATGTGGAGAGGAAGAATCCCCTGGTGGAGTGAGCACATGGGAAAGGGTTGACAGCCTGCCACACTCCACTACCCACCATAACTGCCCCAACTACTTCAACAAAAACAATAAAGAGGTTGGATGAGACAAGGGAAGATGGAAATTAAACATGGTAGGCAACACATGGGTTTTTCCCCCATAGACCAAGGTTTGACATTCCCCACCCCTTATCCTTTGGAATCATGCCCTTTTCATTCAAATTTGCACTACCGTAGCAGGTTGTGGGTTTATTTTAATTGATGTGTGTATTTACATGATGCCAAACTATAATGTGCCGAATAGCATGATATACCATCGGCAACTATCCCAATTTCCGAAACATACACAACCAAATCGATGGTGGGGCTTTTGCCTTTAGCTCCTCACCACGATTAATTACAATATATGCATCATGCAAACGGGGTCAAAACCGGGGTGTTACATTCCCCTCCCCCTTGGAATAACACCGTCCTCGGTGTTCCATTACATATATACAATACATATACAATACATATATAATTTCACATCAAAATTTCAAAATTTTTGCAGATCTGTCCCACGTTCAATCATCTACTTTGAACGTTCACAACCAAGCCCCTTAGCTTCCATGAAATTCTCTTGCTGGTTCTTAGCTTTTATCTTATCCCAAAGTCTAGGAACTTTGCGGCTATTGCCCTCATCATGTTCCCTCATTGGGCAGTCCCGGCGTAAATGATGTCCTCCGCATTTCCAGCATTTCACTAGCTACTTCATCTTTACCTGCTCAATTTCCTTTGAGTCTTCATGCCTGGACCATTTCTTATCGGGTCGATTGGAGGAATGTCCCATCGCTGATCCACCTTCCTTTCCTTTGCTAATTGCTCCCAGAAGGTTTTTCACCTCCCTTTGCAAACCAATAGAGTCTTGCAAAATATGGGGGTTCATTTCACTCTGCCTTTTCTGTATCTTGAGCATCTCCCCAAGATTTTCTTGGGCCTTGGAAATCATTTGAAGGAGACTTCCAGCCAATTCCAGCAACTTTTGATCTGCTGCCATAATCAATGTGCACCACCAGGTCTCACTTTTCTCACCTGTGAAATGCACCATTGAAATTATGTCAGACCAAGCATAATATAGACGTTAAAATCAGTCAGTTAATTACCCAATTGGCATGACCATCCAAGTCTCATCAAGGAGACTTTGATATTTTTCATGCCTTAACCAACAGGCACATGAGCTCATTCATGTCCATTCTTGGGCAGGGAATTAACCACTCTAGCATTCACAATTTACCTTCAACAAAAACACACATTCCATTTTCAGTCATACATGCATTCAACAATCTTTTGTTTTCACAATGCATAAATATATATGTATATATAATAAAAAAGGCAAGAGAGAGCAGCAAGAGTTTTTCCCTCTTTGTTTTGTTCCATCCTGGAACCCACACCACTGCGGTGGATTTTTATGCTCTCAGCCTCTTTCACTTCACCATGAATGCTGGACCAATCCCTCTTGGTCATGAAACTTAGTGTCTTTGGTCTATTCCAGACCTCTAAACCGTGGAGTCTCTCCACATGGTTTGTCTCAACTGCTAGGAACCTCATGGTCTCACTATCACCCTTTTCATTACCGCTCATTCTGAGCTTTCCAGGACAGTCACATGTTCACATTCACCCCTAGGATGCTCTCATATTCCTCGCTTCCAGCAATACCTATATCCAAACATTGAATAGATTCACGTATTTATTTTATTCTCGTCGGTTTTATCTCTAGAACAAGAGCTTAAAACATCATAACCAAATCATATACACATGTATATTGATAAGCAAAATAATCCAATACTTATCTATATTGTGCGTTTCCTCATTCATCCACAGGATCCTGCTTCGCTTTGCAAGCCTTGGGATCGCCTATGGACTTGGATGTTAGGCCAGCACGCAGGCTACTCCACAACATCCTTTTAATTAATGTCCAACCAGTACATCCTCATGTCAACTGGGCTTGGAACTTTACCACGACCATTTCCAGGTCTAGGATCTAATATGGATCCCCAGGCATATCACAGCCCAACATACCCTTATACCAACAATAACCCTTACTCCGCAACCCCTCACAACAACCATTTACCTTTTTCCTTTTACCTTTTACCTTTAGGGTGCAACACCTAACTGCATCTATTTATCCTGTCAACACAAGCAACACAAGCAATACAAGCAAACTCATCAGTGTTATTGCTCTAAAACTGTAATCACATTTCTCATCATTCACTATCAAGTATTGAGACACGAGGAGTGTGCCCACTCCCTAGGGTATAATCAATATTGAAAACCCTTTCATGACTCAACATCGAAAAAGTGTGCACCCTTTCCCGATGCGTGCCATGTAGGCCCTATTCATACTCAAGAAATCGGTCATAATGGATATAAATCAAAACATGTTCTGTATATGGAATTTTAATAATTTGACATGCGTATTCTTAGCAAGGGTCACAGAACACTTATCCATTTGCCGATGCAATATTCCTTCGTTAAGGAGGAATGGGGGCTCCATCCCTGAGTTAACAGTCTCTCAGTTAGCCATCCCAACTCCTTTTTACATTTCATATTCACACATGTCTTACCGACATAATTTATACCATCTCACTCATGTTACTAGCAAACATGCAGTGCAGATGAGACATTTCCAAAATGTCCAGTGGCGTTTCATTCGAAACCCATTTCCAAGGGAAAACCTTCCCATGAAGTTTGGCTTCTGCAGGCCATCACACATGGTCTTCCTGCAGTGTGTACCCCTGGCACATTCATCAAATAGCCAAACAGTCAATCATTACCTAATAATACAATCCAAATTGATTGTTCCATAACCAAGCAATGACATTAGTGATCAAATTCATTAGGAATTTGCAATTCTATCTACTACAGAAATTGACTTGCTCAATTGTGGGTCTCTTGTAAGTAGTACTACCATGCCCATTATAATTTTATGCTTACTATCATAACATGAATACCCACTTACCATGCGTCCTCCTAACACACTCTTACACAAGCCAACAGTGATTAGTAGTTGTCAGCAATTTCTTAAATCTGAAATTCATAATTCAAATTTAACAACCCATTATGCATATCAACTATTTTCACAACTATGAGACTCTTCTCATAAGGTTTGGCTCTTTCACATGGTATATTCTAGCATTGGTCAGGGTCTTACCTCCCACTTCCATGCTCGAATAATCTACCTCAAACCTGAGCTTCAATCATCCAACACAATCTTATGCAAGCCAATAGTGACAAGTAGTTGTCAGCAATTTCTTAAATCCGAAATTCACAATTCAGATTTAACAACCTATTATGCATACCAACTATTTTTACAACCATGAGACTCTTCTCATAAGGTTTGGTTCTTTCACATGGTATATTCTGGCATGGGTCAGGGTCTTACCTCTCACTGCCATGCTTGAAATAATCTACCTGAAACCTGAGCTTCAATCAACCAAACACTGAATCATTTTCAGAATTTATAAAATTCAAATACTTCCAGCTGTTAGTCACATCCATATTACCAAAACTCATTTACTTCATGCAATCATCATCATATTTGCAAGGTATAGTCACAGCATTCATGCAATTAAATGAAATGTTTAGATACTCCTTACTTCAAAGCGTATCCTTTGTACCACCTTGCTCTTCAATAGAGCATTTATGGTAGCCAATTGATCATGACTATCCTGCATTCATAACAACCTTTGAAATGGTTCCTAAATTTTCGTCAGTTCATCATTTCAATCATTAGTCATTCATAATATCACATGCACTCATCTCAATGCATCCAACATACCATGCATGGCCTAACCATGCCTGCTTCATATAGGATGTATTACTATAATCAATATCATCAACATATATAGGCATGACACCTTTCTATATGAATGTGGTATAGCATTCAAATATCCACATGGTATGAGGTCTCTTACCTTTACCATTCCATGGAATTTGTCATAAGCAAACTCTTACCTGCATGGGTTGTACTTACACCCTTGACATGACCAATTTTGTTGGTCCTTGCAAGAGATTGTAGAATTTGCTCACCAACTTTTGTTATGGACTTGTTGCCTTATCCCTTCCTCCAAGGGTTGCTAGTCCCATTCATCAGCATCAGCAACATATTCAGCTAGGTCCATGTTGTCGTTGGTTTTTCCACTAATTCCAGCATCAAAGTAATGATTATCATTAGTGGTTCATAGAAAACATATCCTCATACATTCCAAGCATAAAAATTAGGAAATGTAGTTACAATCAGCAAGATAGGGTTTAATAAACTTCCCTTTTCAAGTCTTTCCTCCTTGCATGGAACTACTCTTCCACACAACATCTGGTTAGCCTTCATAGTCCTTGCTACCTTTGGGCATGCAACTTCCTAGATTTGTCCCTTTGATAGAAGCGGCCATCATTAGCACTTTGCTGCTCCATGCTTAGATTCTAGTGACTTACCCTTGTTGCGCACTGGATAAGCTTTCCAACGCCTATCCACATGCTTCATTCCGACCTCGGGTGTGAAAACCACAACACTTCTAAAAATGAATACTTCCCACCAAATCTCAACATTTTACACACCACTGCATTTTGGATTGGGTGCCAACTTCAGCCACCTATAAACCACTGAAAGACAGCTAAAAATCCCACTGAAAACAGTCGAAATCCGCTGGAAAATCCTATTTGAAAAACTCAAATTTTTCCTCTGCAGAATCGGCTCTTATTTCGACTATTAGTACGACATTTAGGCTGTCAAAACAGCTAACTTCTTCCATCGTTTTGGATCCCAAAACAGCTAGCATCCTCCATCGTTTCAAATCCCCAAACCACTAGCTTCTCCGCTGTTCATCGGAAATCAGATCTTCTAACATGTCGGATGACTAGTTCTCTAAGCTTCCGACACTCCGGCAGTCCAATCTTCTAAAGTTTTTCGACGTTTTCTATACTTAGAAAAATTTTCAATTTTTTTCTTCTTCTAGTCGCCACATCGGATGCTCAAACAACTATTCTTTTCCGACGTTTCAGCGATCTTTGGAAGATCTCTGTTGAAACTGCGGCTTCGACTTCCACTAATTCCTCCAAAACTTCTCCTTTCCTTCCATTGCATTGGCAGCTTCATCTTCTATTTTCTTTCGATGCCTACTGCCACATCGGCTACCCAAACAACTAAACTTTTCTGACGGTTTCCACACTTAGTCGATTTTTTCAAAATTTTCCCCTTTCTTCTTTCTTCCGCTGACGGCATCGGAAGTCTCTTTGGTTAACTGAGTCGACGTATCGACACCTTCAACATCTTTCTTCCACTGACGTATCGGAAGTCCAAACCACTAACTAAGCCGACGTATCGACTGCTCAAACAGTTAACGTCTTCTGATGACCACAACACTTAGAAAAATTTTCAAAATATTTCCTCCTTCTTGGCTTACTTCACCCAATGGCATTGGCTCTCAACGCCTATTCATTTCCACCACTGCGGCTTCCACATCCACTAACTTCATCCGATGACCTCAAGACTTAGAAAATTTTTCAAAATTTTCCTTCCTTGTCTTCTCTTCAGCGCTTGATCAGCTCTATTTCTTCTTTTCGTTGGGGAGTTAGTTCAAACAATATCTGCAACAGCGGAACACAATCTTTGATTTCCCCCCTATCAGTGACACAACCCGATCGGTATCGGCAGGCTAGTGACTTTGTCTTCCGCAATGACTGCACACATAATGCTATCCTCCTCTGATGGCCACTGTTTACTTGCAAAAATTTTAAATCTTCTTTCACAGTGTCGGCAGTCTTTCGACATTGGAAGTCTAGTCCTATAGACTTCCGCAACAGTGGGTGCACGGACAACTTTCTCCTTCCGATGGCCGACAACTTTCTACACTTAGAGAATTTTTTTGTTGTTCTTTCTTCATGGCGTCGGTGGTCGGAGGCCTTTCTCGTTGGACATGTAGTTTCTTATCCATCCGCAACGGCGGACGCTTAAACAACTATTTTCTTCTAACGGACGTTCAAACACTTAGAGAATTTTCTGCGACTTTCCTTTCAACGGTCCTTTGTCGGGTGCGATTCCCTCTAACTCTTCCGCTATGTTAGAATTCTTTCTTACTAATCCTTTTGCTACATCGGAAGTCAATTCCGATAACTCTTCCGACTGTTACAACACTTAGACAATTTTCAAAAACTCTTTTTCCATTGCTACGCCTCGTCAGATGGCCTTTCGACTACATCTTCCGACGTATTGGAGGAGCTTCTCACTAGCTCTTCTGACTGTTCAACACTTAGAAAAATAAAAAAAAAATTGTCAGTAACCTCTGATCTCTGCTGGGCAGAAATAATTCTTGCCACTGTCACTGCACCATGGTGGTCCATTCAGGCCCATGCTGCAACATGAGCTCTGATACCACTCTGTCACGTCCCCGACCCTCCGACCAGCGAAGAGGACGCGACGAACACCAATGCATACGGGAAACCAGCCCCATGAACAAAAACAAGGATTAAATACTAAAATTAAAAACTTACCATAATGCATACAAGGATGCATTCCATCATACAAAGATGCATAATCCATCAACATACAGCGGAAGCAAACACACATACATTTCCAGCATTCAACATGTTCATCATAATTCATTTGACATCAATAAAATTGCAGAGATGGAATAATCAAGGTAACTTATCTTTTGATGAAGAACTTGCCCCACAACTAGCTACGTCGTTGCAATGTTCCACCCAACCATAGGCCAGCGTACTCATCAATCTCTCAGCAACACTGCCACCCTTGAGCTGGGCATGATTCCTCAAGGAATAAGGGTTAATACAGGCTTACACATAGCTAAGGTTTTCCAACACACAACCCAACCCACACCATGGGGTTCACCAAGTTGTCAAGGAGCTAGGATAGGCTAAATGCCAAGCTGGTGGCCGCAACACCAACTTCTCAAGCATACCCAGCTTCTAATCCTACTCTAAATAGTCCAAAGACCACCCACTGCATACTGCAGCAACCAACCCACTCACGGCTCTGTGATAAAGGAAAAAAAACCATGGACCGTCCCAAACAAAGGATGAAACACCGCTCAAGCCCACAAAGCAGCTCAGAGTTGTTCTTGGCCCTAACGTGGCAAAAAAAACTCAACAACAACCCAAAATACATCCACAGCCTTAGCATCCAAGGAGCAACCCAAAACCAGGGCAAGTCGACAGCCCAAACTCAAAATGAGTGATGGAAACAATCCACAGTCCACAAAATAGGGGTAGAAACCAAACTCCCAGCGTGGACAGAGGAAAACACAAACAATGAACATAGCGGATAGCATACACAGCCACAATTGGCAACTTTACATAGTCCCAAAACACAATCAGTGAGCATGGCTTACAACATGGGAAAATGAATCCAACGGTCTGTGCGTGAGGGACACTTGCACCAAACCGCAAAACACAGCAGAAAAACATATGCATGGGCCACAAATCAGTAAGGAAACTTACACACAGTCCCTGAGCACGAAATGGCTCCTACACCCGAAATTCCCAAGTGGCAACCACGATTTCTCTTACTCCCTACGTGAGCAAAACCAATGCAGAATCCCTGTGCGTGAAGAGAAAGGACGTGACCAACAAAGTGTGGGAAACAACAGTCCATCCACAACAAAGAAAACTCCAGCAATCCTTCACAGTCTGGAAAGGGTGGAGACCAAAAACGCAGACTCCATGCGTGAGGAGAACAGACCACGACTCTGTGTGAGGATGAATAGACCACAACCACCCGTGAAGGTGAAGACTAGGCACATGAGAGCGGATAGCTTCCCTCTACGTGCGGATGAGGAACAGACTCACAAAATCCCTTCCTACAGGAGGGTACAACGAAGGTCTCTCGTCTACTCGTGAAGAGAACCCTCCGCATGAAGATGGACCAGACAAAAACAATGGAGGAATGGAGAGAGTGGAAGGATAATGGAAGGTCGCCCCCCCTACCCCAGCGACATGGAGAGGAAGAATCCCCTAGTGGAGTGGGCACGTGGGCAAGGGCTAACAGCCTACCACACTCCACTACTCACCATAACTGCCCCAACTACTTCAACAAAAACAATAAAGAGGTTGGATGAGACAAGGGAAGATGGAAATTAAACAAGGTAGGAAACACATGGGTTTTTCCCCCATAGACCAAGGTTTGACATCCCCCACCCCTTATCCTTTGGAATCATGCCCTTTTCATTCAACGTTGCACTGCCATAGCGGGTTGTGGGTTTATTTTAATTGATGTGCATATTTACATGATGCCAAACTATAATGTGCTGAATAACACGATATACCATTGGCAACTATCCCCATTGCCGAAACATACACAACCAAATTGATGGTGGGGCTTTTGCCTTTAGCTCCTCACCATGATTAATTACAATATATACATCATGCAAACGGGGTCAAGACTAGGGTGTTACACTACAAGATAGCATAAGTTTGTTTCCTGCGGGATCTAGGAGCATGCAACCTACTCCTGCACCTTCCTTGGATCAGGAACCATCAAAGTACAGATGCCAAGGCTTATCAACAAGACTAATTACATCATTTACATTATTCATAATGTTAATCAAGCTAGGAGTAGCTTCCTGGAAATCACAATGTAAAATTTCTGATTTATTTACAGAATCAGTAAATGCAGATTTAAGTGCAGGGAAACTCCCCAAATCGGAATCATATCCATAGTTCCCTAAAATGGAATCACTAAACAAAACTAGCTCGTTGGGAGAGTTTATCTCGGTCACTGTGTGTTTCATGTATCTCTCTCTGTCAATCCTGATCTGATTTGGTCGCCCATTTTTAGGTAACCACAAGTGTGACCAATCGGTTGAAAAATATCCTTTTAAAGCTTGGGACCAGTCATGACTTAAGAACAACCCATAGACATCTGGTATTACTGCTACCACTACATCAATAACCTGGAAGAGCTATGGATTAGTGGCCATTCTAATCATTACTCCTTTTAATTCTCCTACAATTTTCACCTTGGATCGGTCCAGTTGGCTGATTTGAATTTCACAAGGAGTGGGCTTGGCATTCATCTTCTTATAGACCGAATAGGGCATAACATTTGACGAAGCTTCGGAATCGATCATATAGTTATGGACATTCCAATTGAAGATTTCAAACATTATTAGGAAGGGGGGAGTTGTAGATTTGGAGTTCTTACCTATTAGTGTATCTTTATCAGCGGTTGTTTTGATATTACTATTAAAACCAACTGTTGTTTTACTGGTTGAAGGATCAAGGTTATTGACTGAAGGTACAGAGGACTGATTTTTTTTTTGGTGTTTGATGAAGTTGTTATGTTAGAGAGTATTGAACCTCCAGGCATAGGGTAAATTTTCAATAAATCAAACATACCGATATTCGCCCTCTGTTTCTTGAGATCCTCTATGATGTCATAGTGGAGATCCATACCTTGAGTCATAGGATGTTGATTTGAAGGTTGGGGACTATTCCTAGGTGGTGGTGATGGTTGTGAATCTATAGGCCCTTTAATTCTTGTATTATGGGTGTGTTGGTTGACAAAGATAGAATGATCATTAGACTCCCCCTCTTTGGCTGAACTATCCCAGAAATGGAAATTAAACAGGAGAGGATCTTTAGGAGCTTCCTCTTCGGTTTCAGGCTGTTTAGGTTCACGATACTCTTCTGACTCCTAGTCAGTTGAAGTTTTAGGTAAGACATAGACAGCCCTTATAGTACTGAAAACTTCCTCATTGGTTGATATGTTAGGCAGAGTGTTTTGCCTAGAATTTGGTGATGTGTATGGCCAGTATGGGGTTTTAAAATTCCCTCTATTTGAAGTACCTTCCCCATTATTTTGTTTCAATATCACCACTTCATTCGTGAGAGACCTAATTGCTCATTGTAATTTTTCTACATCAAAAGCAGGAGCATCTCTTTTATCTGTGTTGGTCCTTATAGGGGCTTCGTTGCATTTACGAAAAGGGCCATCATTTTTGCCATTATTTTCTAGTTCGAATGTCAATGAATTCTTTTTGACCTTTCTTGCTTCTTCGAAGGTTTCAATTAATGTGATTCTACTGGCTTGTTTCACAAACATACCAAGGGATTTAGGTAATGCTGAAGCATAATTCTCAGTTATGATATCTTCTGGATATTGGGAGGCTACTGGTATCTTATTCAAGAGAGTAAGGAAATGCTAATTGAAATATTTTATCCTTTCTTTGTTTTTTGTCTTGATTCTAGCCAATTCTAGTGCTAACACAGCAGGGGTTTTGTCTTCACCAAACTTGTTTAAGAATGCTTGACTAAAATCACCTCAACTAGTTATAGATCCTTGTGTTAGGAAAAAATACCAAACTGTAGCTTTTCCTTCGAAAGTTAAAGGGAATAGTCGACATACCACATCCTCATGCTGAACATTCATAGTCTGAACAGCCAGGATGAATTTGTTAATGTGATTTTTGGCCAGGCCGTTATCATCTGGGTCAAATTTAGGTAGCAGTTTTCCAGGATGTTTAGGTAGGTTATGCTGCAGTCCAGGTACAGCAACAACACCGGACCATAACCATGGTCTATCAACATTAGGATTACCTTGGTCATGATCACCCATGTCTAGACCAAATTCTGGATCTTACGAAGATTCGTTGTTATGGTAACGAGGGATATCAGGTGGTGATTCAGGAGGTGAAGGGGTTAGGTCAGATCCACCTGCAGACAACAATCGTCAGGAAGTGTTATGACTAGCCACTCCTCTCAAGAGATCACTAAGATGATAATCAAGAGACCCTCTCAATGGTTCAAGAGGATCTTCTCTGATCAGATCAGTAGCTAACTCAGTCATTGCCAAGGTTTGAAAATGAGCTCTGCTTGGCAATCCGAAATTGATCAGAGGGACCCCTGTTTGGCGAGAATAGGCTCTAGTTAAAATTCTATGTGATTCCTCTAAGGTTTGATTTATCTCTTCTGGGGAAACTGGTGAGACAGTTGGGTCTCTTTCAATAATGGTACTAACTGCATCTAAAAAGGGGGTGTTTACAGTTTTAGGTTGTGATGTAGAGACCAAGGTAGACAATATTCCAAAACTCATGAGGGGTGAATTAGGTTGATTACTGATAGGAGTGTTATGTGATCAATCATCCATTAAGCTTTAAACTCATGCCCTCCTTCTAGATATTGGTTGTTGAGTTGGTTGATGGGAAGATGACCCTCCTGAAGAGCCTCTTGAAGGGGGTGGGCCTCTAGGAGGTGGGCCTCTAGGTGGTGGGCCTCCGGGAGGTGGTGGACATCCAAGTGGTGTTCTGCCAGGTGGTGGTCCTCTAGAAGTTGGACCTCTAGGTGGTGGACCCCCAGAAGGTGGGCCTCCGGGTGGTGGTCCTCTCGAATTTGTTCCTCCAGGTGGTGGCCCTCTAGGCAGTGGTCCTTTGTAAGGTGGACCTCCACCAGGTAGGTTGTGTTAAGTGGTTAACTGATGTGTCGAGTGGTGTCTAGCTGAAATATAAGCCACTCTCATGCACTCAATTCAAATTATCTCTCATGGATTCGAATTGTCTGGCTATGTTGATGTATATGTAACTTCGGAATGTATTCTTCTATGTATTTCATATATTGTAACCCGATGTTTATTCCGAGATGTTTCTATTATGTATTTGAGTCATATTGTCTTACCCCAATGTTCCGATTGGGAGGATTATTAATGTAAACAAGTCTTGTCAAGTCATTAGGTAAGTCCCCACAGTTTCGGGGCACTTGGGTTATTATACACTAATTAAGGTGTAGGCTCAAGTAAGTAATTGTAAGTGAATCCTACATGGTTGAGTGCACTTCAAGTCAATGGAAGAATATAAATAGAGAGTGAGAGTCTCTCTATTTATCGCTTGAATTATATCACTTTCTCTCTCAAGTGTGGCGCACCTTTGGAGAAGGAAATACTTTGGCTTAACAGAAGATAGAAGGCTGTTGTTGTGTTGGGAGGTCATCTTACTGTTTTGGGATCACATCTTGTGGTGATACTATCTTAGAGGAAGTTGAGGGGTTTTCTCCATTTATGGTTTCCCCTCCTAAAATCTTTGTGTCTCTTGTCTCTTGTGATGTACTTATGTAATTGCTGTGCTTGTTATTCTCTCAGTGAAAAGATCTTATCATAATGCTAGCTTAAATGATGAAAAAGTAACATGGTATCAGAGCTAACCTGAGAAGAAGACATTGTGCAACTACAGGAACTAGGGCTTCCTATTTTGTTGATCTTCCTCCAGACATTTTCAGAAAAAGTATGCTTGGATGACTCTCCATTGAAGGGTGCATCTTTCTGTCGATGCGAAATTCAATTTCAAGCATTTTCAGTTTCGATGTGGAAATTAGGGCTTTCTACAGAAGAG
>LPNX010173315.1:751291-803394 GCA_001517045.1 Pseudotsuga menziesii
CTGGGAGAGTGGAGGCACCTGGTCCGTTACCAGGTAGCTCAATCAGGGACTGGGGGCCATTTTGACAGAGAGTGTAGGATTTAGTTTCTACCAGGTCAGATGTGAGTGCACAAATCTCTCATTATTGTGGTAGGAGGGGCTCCGGCCTGGGTGAGAGTCATTCATCATTGTGGTAGGATGTGTTCCGGCCTGGGTGAATGTGAAAATCTTTCATCATTGTGGTAGGAGGGGCTCTGGCCTTGGTGAAAGTCATTCATCATTATGCTAGGATGTGTTCCGGCCTGGGTGAATGTGCCATTCTGACGAGTAGGTCAGATATAAGTGCAGAGCCATTTCACAGATGATAGTTAATTGTGCCTATCATGCTGGTGAATGTGAGTGATGGGCCTTTCTGATGTGATTGTAGTTTACTACATGATCAGATGTGAGTGCTGGGCGTGCCTTTCTGACGAGCAGGTCAGATGTAAGTGTTGGGTGAAGACCTACAGGAGAGTAGGCCTACAACCAGCATGAAAAAGGGCTGGCCTTGTAGAAATTCCTATGACGAGATAGTACACACATGATGGTGACCAATGGAGATCCAAATCGAGCTATGATCCAGATCTAGTTATGATGACTCCGAGAGATCCAGATCGAGTGATGATCCAGATCCAACAGTGGAGATCCAGATCGAGTGATGATCCAGATCCAGTCTAGAGAGATGATCTAGATCGAGTGATGATCCAGATCCAGCAGTGATGATCCATATCGAGTGATGATCTAGATCCAGTCCAGTGATGTTGATCCAGATCGAGTGATGATCTAGATCCAGTGATGCCTTTGTATGATGATCCAGATCAAGAGATGATCCACATCCAGATGACTTGAAGATGAAGATGACTTGAATACGAACATGATCCAGTGATACAGAGAAGAAGGCCAGTGCTAAAAATTGTGTTGAAAGAATACCTTCCTAGTTAAGAGGGAGTGTTGATGTATATGTAACTTCGGAATGTATTCTTCTATGTATTTCATATATTGTAACCCGATGTTTATTCCGAGATGTTTCTATTATGTATTTGAGTCATATTGTCTTACCCTGATGTTCCGATTGGGAGGATTATTAATGTAAACAAGTCTTGTCAAGTCATTAGGTAAGTTCCCATGGTTTCGGGGCACTTGGGTTATTATAAACCAATTAAGGTGTAGGCTCGAGTAAGTAATTGTAATTTAATCCTACATGGTTGAGTGCACTTCAAGTCAATAGAAGAATATAAATAGAGAGTGAGAGTCTCTCTATTTATCACTTGAATTATATCACTTGCTCTCTCAAGTGTGGCACACCTTTGGAGAAGGAAATACTTTTGCTTGACAAAAGACAGAAGGCTGCTGTTGTGTTGGAAGGTCATCTTACTATTTTGGGATCACATCTTGTGGTGATACTATCTTAGAGGAAGTTGAGGGGTTTTCTCCATTTATGGTTTCCCCTCCTAAAATATTTGTGTCTCTTGTCTCTTGTGATGTACTTATGTAATTGCTGTGCTTGTTATTCTCTCAGTGAAAATATCTTATCATAATGCTAGCTTAAATGATGAAAAACTAACAGGATATTAGTGCCATTGTATTGCATTGTACCAATTATCTTCATTGTGTTTTTTAATGATAAGAAAATATACAACTGTAACTCGTTATTGCACTATTTCATGTCATTTCTGAGTAAAATTGATCTTTGAAATCTAATGTAATTTGTTGTCAACTTTCTTAGATTGTTGTGACTCTAATTTTATAAAAAGCTTACTTCCCTAACCACCAGATCTTGAATAAAGTAGGCACAGTACTAATTTATTGCCCCAACCACCATCCTTATTTACAGGGTTTGGTATAATGAAAATGGTGTGGTTATACCTATAATATTGTGTATATACCTCTCTTTTAATGCATTTGAACATTTAACGAACCCATGAATGGACACCCTAATTTTGTGTATACCTTGTATTGTCAAATCGTGGATGAGAGATCACAGTAAGGGAATAAAAGAGTCCCCATGGGAAATGAAATAGATCATGTAATTCGATCCCTAATTAGAATTGTGATCGATTGAATTTAATTTTTGGCTTCATAGTTTAAGAATCGAAATAGCTAGGTAAGTGTTGACGCCGCCACCCAGGTCCTATTATCACCCGGTAATTTTCCTATGGTTGTGGGAATGAAATCACTGGTGTAACCATTTCAAACCAACCTTTAGGTTGTGTTCTAGTCTATATAGGAAGAGAGGGATCTCTTAGGGTCACAAGGACCATTCACATGCACATATGTCTCGCAGCAAACATTCACAAGGCTAGATTTATGATGAGAACCGATTGTTTGTATTTTAAAGAGTGTAAGGCAGACAAATAGAAAACACCATTGGGAAATGGATTCGAAACCTAAAACATTCAAGGGTATTTACAACAATAATGATAGGTGATTGTCCTTGACAATCTGAGGCAACGTGTTCATTAACATTCAATCAAATAATGTTAAGAGATGGCAAGGGGAATGAGAAGAATCCTAATGAGACAATAAGCACCTATATGTGGATGAATCTCTTGAAACACCTTTAACAGAAGCAACAATAAAGGTTTATAACTGAAATGGATCACCTATTAGAGGATTCATTCCAAATCATTTATAATAAACACATAACAAATATGATTTTTGATGAAAGGAATGCTTAATAGAGAACAAATTCCTTGCATACAACTAGAAACGTATTAGTAGAACTTCACACATACATGGAAATGGAGCATACAGGAAAACACAGACTGAACATTGAACACTGTGATGAATCTCAAACACTAAGAACATCTTCATTAATTACTTCCAAGAAAATTTTAGAGATACAAAACCGAGACACAGGCTTCCAAAATGAATGTTGAAACCCCTCTCTTCTCTATTGAGGTTATATTTATATTCCAATTTGCTCCCAAGATGAATATCGAAATAGAGAACCAAAATTAGTTACCTCATGGGAATCAAACCCAAAACTTACAAAATCCTAACAAATTCTGAGGTGGAAGATTCGCCATTATCACAAAAAAATTCAAGAAAAAACATTGGGATACGCGTGACTGATCAAAATGGAAAACCTTGACCTCTGTGGCCTCAGGATCACTTGATGAAAATGAGCTCTCAGAGCATCTTTGACACCCCTCTACTATAGAGGTAAATGAGTTGTTCTAACATCTGAGTAAAGGATCCTCCACCCCTTTCTTCTTTCACTGCATAACAACTGATTGGGCCACCACTACCTTATTTGCAACCTCTTCCACATTCTGGTGAATCTCCTCTCTGATTTGTAGTGCACATGCTCTACTGGTGAAATAGATCTCAACTGTAGATCTATTTTGAATTAAATATATTCCCTCCATTTTATATTCCCATCACCATCATTCCACAAGCTCCTTTGTACAATCTTTCTTTCACAAGATTACTTCTGCTAACTTCCCTTTACCTTTCCCTTTTTGCAAAATTTCATTTCCGGATTGCAGGTTCTCCAATTTTCACACTCGGAATTTCTCCTTTTTTATTTCACCTTTCCCTTTATGCAAAATTGTGGATTTCGGATTGTGGGTTCGCCAATTTTCTCACCTAGACTTCCACCTTTTCCTTTCCGCAAAATTGCAGCTTTCGGATTCCGGGTTCACCAACTTTTGCACTTGGACTTTCGCCTTTTTTTCTTCTTCCTTTTCATTTCTGCCACTCTTTACAACCATCGATTTCATGTGGAATTATCCATGGCCTTCAATCTCCTCCTTTGAAGCTATGCTCTATCTATTCTTTCCGAGACTTAACACTGAAGAGGATTTTTCATACAAGGCTCACTTCCAAGGTCGTTCTTAAGGATTTTTTACCATTTTGATACTTCAGAATTAGTAATAATCCATATAAACAATTTCAAACCCTTTATGTGCACCTCTAGGTCATAAGATATGGAATTTTAGACCCCACCTTACATTTACTCTAGTCTGACACCCTTCCAACCATTTAGCCCAATCATGGTGCTAATAGATGGCTCCAATTTGGGATTATATCCTCCTTCAAAGGTAGCAAAAAATAGTAGACCAAGTTCATAATCCATTGGGATGGTTGTAATCTTTCTTGAAATCCTCAACCTATTCTCAAGACTGAACACAACTATAGATTGCAACTTTAAACTTGAAACTAAAATTGAACTGATACTGAAATCAAACTAGAAAATTTCTAAGAGAAATACTCGCCATGTCGATCTTATACACACCTACCTACCCTACTTACTGAGCACCAATTACCAATCAAGTAAACTCTGATTTCCAATGAATCCAACCAAGCAATTTATATACTGATTGAGATTCCTCATCATGCTTGATCCAAATCAGAAAGGAACAACTTAATGGAAATAGGTTATGATAGAAGACCTAATATTTATTGCACACACATAACCCACCATTCACACCACAAATATTCTCCATATATTCACCTACTGGATCATGAAAACCTTCAAATCCTTCTATCATTCATTTTCCATGACAAGGCTGCTCCAACTCTTTAGTACACTGTCAAACTATTCTTCAGGAAAACCATGTAAGGAATGCTCATGACAATTTGCAAATGAGACATCAACCTCTTCATTCAAAATCTCAAAATTTAAAACTTAATTCCTTCCAAATGTTTCGAAGGAAATATCAGTGTTTTCTTCAATAGAATTAAGCAAAATAATTTTTGGATTTGAACAACATAAAGAAACCTCCCATTTTGGATCCTCCTCTTCTTCTTTGTGACTTTGCCCTTCATGGAAAATTGTTGGTTTTTTCATAGGCTGGGATTGATTGCATGATCACTCATCCTTTTCATACTCCAAAAACAAAGAGTTATTTGGATGATTTTGTAAATCTTCAGGTGATATTCGAGTTTGATAAACACACAAAGGTATTTCTTCAACCCTTAATTCAAGGTCTGATTCCTCTTTACTTGCAATTTCAGAGAATAAACATGTGGAAGGACTATAAGACTGATATTTTGGGGAATTATAATTCTCTATATAATCAACCAAATAAGCATTATAACTTTGAGTAAGTTGTTGTTGCATCTGGGTATTTTATGATTGGTCATGCGCAACCTCCTCTTGTAACCAAAATTCAAAAGTTGAATGATGTGAGGAAAAATCTGATTGACAATCCCAACTTCCTTTTTGCTCACACAAAGATTGACAAGAATGTGGAAAACTATTAATAGCTTGAGGGAAAAAAATTTAACTGGATGAATCAAAGTATTTTCTTATGTCTATTTCAGACACGAAGACATTACCAACTGCTCAGAATTTTCTTGAATATCATGGAACTGGTTTGTCTTTCCTTTTTTTGAAATGAGTTCTCATGAACATTTCTAAAATCTCTTCATCCATAAACTCATCCTCATCGTACATATTATTCAAATCTTCAATGAAACCTTTAACATGCATGCAACAATCTTGAACTAGAAGCAAGGAAGGATATTGATCTTTAAAATGTTGATGAAATACTGTATGAAAGTGTGTAAGAGAACATAAACTTCCTGATGGATATCCTCATACCATGACCTTGCATTTCCTTCCAAACTAAACATGAAAATTTTCATTAACAAATCCTCATGCAATTCAACTCCCAGTTTATATATATATGCATATGAAATCTAACCAACTAAAGTGTAGCATCATCACTCTTTTGATCTTTGAATTTTGGGAGACACCCTTGCCAATCTACATTAGGTATTCGGTTCAGAAAACCAGGAATGTGAGCACGATTCATAGGGGCATACCTTGCAGTATAAAACTCATCTTGATGATGAAGAAATTGAATCAACTCTTAAAACATTGCAACCCCTTGACAATGGAGCCACCATTAGAAATTTTGAGAATTGGATTATTTGAAGATGGAGTCTCCAGGTGAAAAGTGCATAACCTTCTTGAAAAGGTTCAGCAATAGGATTTCTCCTCATATTGGTCCTCCTGGCCACTAGTATTCCCAGTGGAGTCACCTTCCAAAATATTTGAGTGGAGTCTCCATAGCATATCCAACCAATATGTGTCTATGACCGACTCCTCAACCAAGTTGTAGAACTAGGACAATGTTGTTCTTTCAAGGAGATAATAGAAATTAGTCCCTGGCAACAACACCAAGATGTTATCACCCGATAATTTTCCTATGGTTGTGGGAAGGAAATCACTGCGGTAACCATTTCAAACCAACCTTTAGGCTATATTCTATCCTATAAAACTAGAGAGGGCTCTCTTAGGGTCACAAGGACCATTCACATGCACATATGTCTCATAGCAAACACTGAAAAGGCTAGATTTTAGATGAGAACCGTTTGTTTGTATTTTAAAGAGTGTAAGACAAACAAATAGAAAACACCATTGGGAAATGGAGTCAAAGGCTAAAACATTCAAGGGGATTACAACAATAATGATAGGTGATTATCCTTCGCAATATGAGGCAATGTGAGCATTAAGATTCAGTCAAATAATGCTAAGAGATGGCAAGGGGAAATGAGAAGAATCCTAGTGAGATAAGAGGCACCTATATGTAGATGAATCTCTTGAAACACTTTTAGCAGAAGAAAAAATAAAGGCCGATAACTGAAATGGAGCACCTAGCAAAGGATGAATTCCAAAACATTTATCGTAAACACATAACAAATACGATTTCTGATGAAACGAGCGCTTAACAGAGAACCAATTCCTTGTATACAACTAGAAATGTATTAGCTGAACTTCACACAAACATGGAAATGGAGCATACATGAAAACACAGACTGAACATTGAACACTGTGATGAATCCAAGACACTCAAAACATACTTCTTCATTAATTACTTCCAAAAAAAGTTTAGAGCTAAAAAACCAAGCACAGAGGCTTCCAAAATGAATGTCAAACCCCCTCTCTCCTCTATTGAGGTTATATTTATAGTCCAATTTTCTCTTGAGATGAATCTAAAAACAAAGCACCAAAATTAGTTACCTCAAGGGAATCAAACCCAAAACATACAAAATCCTAACAAATTCTGAGGTGGTAGATTCACCATGATCACAAAACAATTCAGGAAAGAACCTTGGGATACACATGACTGATCAAAATGGAAAAACTTGACATCAGGGGCCTCAAGCTTGCTTGATGAAAATGACTACTCAGAGCATCTTTAATGACCCTTTGCTACAGAGGTAAAGGAGTGGTTCTGACATCTAATTAAAGGCTCCTCCACCTCTTTCTTCTTTGATTGTGTAACAACTAATTGGTCCATCACTACCTACTTTGTGGCGTCTTCCACATTCTGCTAATTCTCCTCTCATATTTGTAGTGCACACGCTCTACTAGTGGAATAGATCTCAGCCATATATCTATTTTGAAAAAAATCTATGCCCTCCATTTTATATGCCCGCCACCATCATTCCACAAGCTCCTTTCTGCAATCTTGCTTCCACAATATTCCTTCCTCTAACTTCCCTCCACCTTTCCCTTTCCACAAAAAATTCAGCTTTCGGATTGTGGGTTCGCCAATTTTTGCACCCGCACTTCCACATTTTTTCTTTCTCATTTTCCTTTCCAAAAAATTGTGGGTTCACCTATTTTCGCACCCAGACTTCCTCCTTTTTGTTTCCTCCTTTTCCTTTCTGCAAAATTGCGTATTTTGGATTGCGTGTTTGCCAACTTTCGCACCTGTACTTTCACCTTTTCCTTTCTGCCACTATTTACAACCGTCGATTTCATGCAGAATTATCCATGGCCTTTAAACTTCTTCGTTGGAAACTCTGCTCTATCTATTCTCGCTGAGACTTAATACTGAAGTGGATTTTTCATACAAGGCTCACTTCCAAGGTCGCGCTTAAGGATTTTTTACCATTCTGATACTTCAGACTAGGAATAAGCATTATAAACAATTTCAAACCCTTTCTATGCACCTCTAGGTCATAAGATATAGAATTTTAGACCCCGCCTTATATTTACTTTGGTTTGACCCTCTTCCAACCATTTAACCCAGTCATGGAGATAACAGGTCCCACACACATATCCTTCCTTAATTAACTGCAAATCGTTTTTGGGGTTATTTTTACTATCATTATAAAGAATGAGAATGACCAGTTGATCTTTAATCTGGTAATTCTAAGTGGAAAAATAGATCAGTTGATTGAGCTCCACCATTCAATCTCTTATTTATGTTTTGTTTCGATTTATTTTTCTTTTAAATTATTGTTATCACTGTATCAGAACCAGAACTGATCGAGGGTCACACGGGTACTTGTGAAATTTAAGTGGTCCATATTTTAAAATTCTTATTTGATTTTTCTTTCAGATCCTAAATTTATTGTTTTCCTATCATTATGGTTCCAACATTGGAGGACATTGTATGTATGATTCATACAAGTAGAGATTACATGGAGGTCAATAATTTTAGCGTTTTGCAATCATATTGATGAAATATGGATCAAGGAAGACATATTTAAATATTGTAGATTGTTCTATTTCACATAGGTGGGTGTAGCATTGATATAATTAAAAAGATAGTCTTGGGAGTAAGTTGAGAATAGATGAAAATTGTGATAAAGTGCGCGGGAACACACTGTTGAATCGTGGATTTATAGCACTAGAAAAAGAAACTAGTTATTGTTGCTTGTATGCTAGAAACCCAATATGGTATTCCTTTTAAATTAAGGTTGTATCCCTACTAGTGGTTTCCCTATAGATTTAGTTTCATGAATTATGGGTCTGGGAAAAACACTGAGATTTCGTTTTTGCAGGTTTAACAACAAGAATAGAGGGATTCCCTATATTGTTGATGAGAACTTAGTATTATGGTAAATATCAGACTTGAATATTGAGAATTGAGAATTCAAGTTTACTCCAGTGGTTGATTGACTGGACTAAGTATCAGCGCATTATAAACGTGGTTGCAAAAATGGTAGTACCCCAAGATATTCTGGTAACCATTACATGAAATAAGCTTCTTGTAAATTCCAAGACATAGATAGTTGGAAAAATAACTGAGGGTTCTTTAAAATCCGTATATCGCATGATCTAGTTGTCTCTATAAATCCACAGGTTGCTTCGATCCTTGGTATAATTACTTATATAATTAAATAATCAAATTATTACTGCTTTCGTTACTATCTAATTACATAGGCAGGCCGAAGAGAAGGAAGTTGGGGTTACCAAAGAGAGGGGTCTAGAAATTAGACTGGCCAACTTCAGAGGTGCCACTCTAACTTTCTCCTTAAGAATAAAAATGCTTAAAATGGAATTTGTGGTGGTCTCCTCAGGTGCAAATCTCTCAACCAAATGGTATACTGCATAATAAATGGATCAACTACTACTAATGCCTTTGCTTTCACTGGGCATCGATGAAAATAATCTCGATCTATTGGTAATAAGCGAGTGAGAGTGGGTATACTGAGACATTAGGCATGTTACAATATTTATGCATGTCAAGAGTTGATAATTTTTTCAAAGAACCCAATGGTATATTGCACATTAACATTGGGATGCAATCAATGGAAAATGACACTTATTAACAATATTTATCCAAAAGACCTAAATCCAGTTTGTATTTTTCAAATCAATTTCTAAATATTAAAGATTCTTACAGATTTAAAATATGTTTGAGGATTTCAGTATCCTTCTGGAATGAATCATGCACTGGGTAGAAGCCCACTTGGTAGGTACTCAATAGGGATTCCCTGATACAATACATACAAGAAAACCCACGCGTGATATTACTATCTTATATAAGTAATATTAAGTACTGAGTGTAAGATGTATTCTTCCATATATAACTACTTCTACCCTTCTGGTTAACAAGGGTTGAATTTGACGGGAAACCCCTCCCATCAATAAAAAATTTTATGACATTTTTATTTGTGAAACTGCCTTTCATATGACATTTAATATTTATTTTTACTTGTAAAAGAAAAATTGTAAACCAAAATTAAATAAGGCCATAAAACTAGTTTGAAAATGCAGATTTCAATCCTGGAAAGAGGCCTAGCTAATGCTATTATTTTTTATGCATATTGTTCAACACCTATAGTCTTTTCAAGCCATCAAAACTGAGTTGAATTCTTTTTGTGTGTTTTAAATGGACTCAAATATTTGAAATTATAATTGAACCAATGAAAATTGGGTTGAATGATTTTTCCTCCACCAGATTATGGTGGATACATGAGTATTTGAATGTCCCATATCAAGCGCAGGGGATCACATGGACCATAAATGTGGTAGATAGGATTAACTGTAATGAGAGGGATTATAAATTTTAGGTGATGTGATTTTCACGGTTGAGTTAGGAATCCCTATTCGGTATCCTTTTATCACTGCTAGAATACTCGTGTTTGGACTTTGTTGGTTGTTCCATTTCTTTTAAAAATGCTTGTCAAGTGAGCAATAAAGTCTTAGATCCAGTATTCAAATATTTCGTAATACCATTTTGATATTTTGTCATTAATCTTGAATTGAATGTTTCTAGTTTCTACAAATAAATATTTCTTAATGATTTATTTTGACAGTGGTTTTAAATTGCTTGGTTTTTTCATTTTATTTTTTAAATCTCTATAATTGAATAGTCTATAACATTTTGTTTATAAATTCCTGAACTAGAGAAATTTAATGTCAATTATGTGGTAAGATTGGATGGATATTATTTTGGTCATTTCATGGCATACAAGGAAATTTTAGCTAAGATAAAGCTAGCATTCGATTCACAACAATGGAACTGATTCTAAATATAAAATGAGAAGATGTATCATTTGCACCATAGGCATATACCAACATTATTATTGACAATAAAATGCATGAATATTGAATGATGGGGTAGTCCAAAATATCCCAAGCGCTTCTCAAACTACATAGGTTGACTTTTTTGGAACTTCGTAAGTTAGGGGCTGCCATTGTTCTTGCGAGGATACAAATGGATTTGGGCATAAATTTTTTAAAATAAATTTTGGTTGTTGATCACAAAAATTATGTTGGATAAAGCATTCCCAATCTAGGGTTGCTTGACATAAAATATGGGTCATTCCCAATTTCAGTTTACAGTTATTATCCATTTCCAAGCAAATATATGAGAAATTTGAATTACAGTGAAAATAAAAGCATAGCTAATAGATGAAATGGAAAATACATATTTACAATGCAAAGATATATGCACGATGTCCCTGGAAATTTGATATCTAATAGAATTTATACCTAGTTTTATAAATAGGATTAAAGAATTTTTGAGATGTACTAACCTTGCAAGTTGTTAGGGAAATAAAATCTTTGTTGGATGGTTTGCAACCAGCTAATGAACATTGGGCGCATCAGCATGGATGAAGAAAACACATCATTCATTCTTGTGCTCTAGAAATTGTAGAATTCCCTTTAGCGTTCTCACGACTAGGGTTCTCAATGTTTCCACTCTTTTTTTCTTCTTGATTGTCAAAACAGATAATAGGAGTTAGGATGGAATGGATGGATCTAGATTTAAACTCATCTACCAAATCCAAAGTCCAAGAATGCATTTATGAAGTGACTAAATGCCCCTCCTTAGAACTTTTAGTGGAATAGGGGCGTTGGGTGGCTAATAAGATGCATCGGAGAAGCATGCATTTAGAACCAGGTTCAGTTGTTATTTGTTTCACATAATGTGGCTCTTCCAAGCCCACCCAAAATTGTTTCAATTGGAGTAATGGTTCAAATATTTATTATTGGTTGGGCCGTGCAAAGCAAAATACAAACCCATAAAATTGATACTGCTCCATTAGCCATGAAAATCTAGATCCATCCCGCTATTTTGTGCTAGCATCTCGATAATTGTTCCCTCCCGTACCATCTTAGTAGTGATTCCAGGGGGTGTTGGAGAGGGACAAATACCCATGTAATCATTGAACCTGGGTAAATAAAACCTGCATAGCTTTGAGAGTTTCTAATTGAAGGTAGGTACTAGGGACCCGAGTTTACAGTTGTCGAAATAAATGGTGATTAACTAACACTGCACATTAATTGAAATCCTAACAACTTTGGAGCCATAATATCTCAAAATTGTCACTCAAGATAAGTTTAGTCACTCATAGTCCAAAGTATTAATATCTATATAACTTATATACTGGTAGGTTTTGAGTGTAACTGTCAAATTGACGACTCTAAAAACTAATTGAACTTCATCGCTTACATGGTTATTATACATCCAACCGTAAATTACAGGTAAAAATGTGAAAATGGGCATACAAATGTCAATTTAACCTATGTTGGTTTCCAACACATGTATTCCATGCAAGAGCCAGAGACACGGATAATTTAGATATGGATGCAAATATAATGAAGAAGAAGGTGGGAAAATCCAAGTCTATAATAATGGGATTATTACATCAATTCTTGAAGAAGAAAAGCTGCAAATCTCAGGAGCAATTTTCACATGTTCATCTGATCATTCCATATGAGCTATCATAGGCATGGGAAATAGCCATGCCTTACAAGCCATTCTTGGTTCTCAACTTGGAGACGGTCAGGGAGGTGGAAGACGAAGATGATCCCTCCAAAACACCCTTTTTTGAAAAACCCAATAAGGACTCCTCGCTACCTCTTCAAGGACACAAACACCAAACCAACAAGAGATAAATATTTCAAATTATTTTGTAGAAAGGGAAAGGTCCCCCCATTACCAACATATGGGGTTTATTGAGCAATGGACTACTAGGTTCAGAGCAGGCACTAAGATTGCTTAAACCATATCTTAAAAAACCCGCTAATTCACCATTTTATTTTTTATGTCCAGCACAGGGAATATTTCATTGCTAGATTCACGGAGACGCTGGAGATTGTAATGCGCCTGAATTTCACACCAGGAGGTGGCAAGACTTCATTGGGCATGGTGCATATTTAGAACCAGCTTATTGTGCTTACTAAAAAACTATATGAGCTATTAAACAGTAAAGTAGTGCATGTAAATATTTGGTGCACCCTTTGTAGAATAGAGGGGCACCACTGAAATGAATGCCCAAAATCTTTCTTCTGTCAACTTGCTTTTTACAGATCCTATTGGAATTTTTGGGATTTAATAGCACCACTTCAGACTTGCACAAATTGTATGGAGTGGAGGGGAGTTTTTACTAAATCATTAAAATATATTGCTTCCTGGGTATTCGCTTATTTTAGAACTATTTTATTAATATGGGCAAGGTAACTTGTGAATATTAGCTCTAGTATAATTCCCCCTATCATAATCTCTCCTCCTTCTAGAGCATATATTCTACTACAGTAGCAGACAAAACCCCGGATACACTCCACCTCCACTAGTGCTATACCTAGTATCTCTTCTACATATACAAATAACTTTGATATACCTATACCACAATTTCCTACACCTACCACATAAGAGACAAAGATTTCCTCTTCGGAAGAAATCTTGATCTGTTTGGTTGCAATAAAAGATCATTTACACCATGCTCATAGCTGTAAAATTGTTATTGGCGAGCAGAAGTGAGCAGAGTTTTAGGATGGGATACACCAAATATTTTTTAATCTTAATAGTATTCTTTGTTCATAGATTCCACAAGGGATAGTGGTGGATGATGGCTTGGTGTCCCTCGAACCCATCACCAAAACTCCATATGCTTGCAAAAATCACAATTCCGGGTTAACACAAGGTATTAAACCAACTTGAGTGGCCTTTGAAAAATATATGCCATTTCATACCTACTTGTGATTGGTGGAGTATGAAGGTTGGAAGATGAAATATCCCACTTGGTTAACATTCGTATACCGTCATGTATTTCAAAGCTGTCCATAGATACCTTTTTAAACTGTGTTCAAGGGCATATCGAGGTCTAGGATATTTCTTCTTGGGTGAAGATCTAGGAGAATGTATTAATGAACTAGGATCCTAAGGTTTCTACTAGATTAGTCAACCCTTACAACCTTTAACAATCTTAAAGATTCCAATAAACATGCTTCAAGTACTGAACATTGTCAAGTAAATTACGACAATGAAACACATGAAGCAATGTAACATAAATTCTATTAAGAAATACAAAGGAATCAGATGAATATTGTAAATAGCATAAATTTACTAATGTTCTAGCTTACTATAGACATATGCAAATATTCAAACAGAATTGAAAGACAAGAAGGAAATAGAGGCAGGGGTTCTAATGCATTTTCTCAGGAATTCTAGGCTATTTGTGGGATTTTTATTGATAATTGGCACACCTTCTTATAGCTCACGATCCTTTTAGTCCTCATATGGAGGATCCAAGTATTGTGAAGGAGATATATAATTACCAAAGTAAGTGTTCGCACCTGGATCACATCTGTGTTAAGATTTTGGAATCAAACCGGAAAAGGGAAACTTACCCATTCCAAACTGACAGGACAATAAGGTACACAAGCGGAATCAGAAGAGGAAAGCCTGTAGACATGTCTAGACCCCACAAATCCTGGAAAGAAATGATGTAAGCGCATGAACAAATAGATCGATGGTGGGAGACTTTCATCGTAGGAAAGAAACGTGACCCATTTAACTATGAAGGATCGTGAAATTCATACCTCCCTTCAAAACCGTTGATGGCCACGATCCTATGACAGTTGCGATCTATGACAAGACACAGTTCATGGAAACATCATGCATGGGGGTTAGCAGAATATAGCATTGCGATAGGATAGTAGGTCCCACACATTTGGACAGCCCAGATCTCACGGTGCATTTGATCCACAATGGCATTAGGTTTCGCGTGGAAAAGGCGCATGACAGTTAGCAAAGGAGACCCGCTCGACTTTCTCAAGGGTCCCTCATCTATCAACGGCTGAGATCTAACACAGTTCAAATCAGTGGTGCGCACCGTATTCATCGATGAAAGGTGTAAGGAGAATAACCAAGGTAAGGGTTTCAAAATCACGCAAGCAACAGATGATCTCTGCACAGAGGAGATCTACATCCAAAATCAACGCCATGCTACTCAAGGTGTTTGAAGGGTAAGGAGCCTGCACAAATGCAGAGCTCAGTTGGAGAACTGGCAAGGTTCAATGAAGAAGGTCATGTCTGAGAAGCTGAAACTGTTAGGGAAATCTGGGGCGTCACCATCAGGATGAGAAAGCATGCATATTATACTCTACGTTACCATTTTGAGTCCAAAGTGAGTGTTGTATCGAAAGCCCGATTCAAGGAAAACATGATGGAAGGCCTGCGACCTCAGAAAACTATTAGGATTTGAATGGTGATCTAGGATTTGATTCCCAATTTTTGTAATAGAATTGGGCTCTACTTCGAGGATGGCATCGAGAGCCAGAATATTATAAATAAGACCTCAATTTATGAGGCAGGGGTTGTAATTTTCATTCAGAAATCATTATGCTCTTGTTTTGTCTTTGTAACTCTCTAAGAAGTATTAATGAGAAATTTTCTCTTGCGTTTTTGAGATTCATCATGGTGGTTGCATTCAGTCCGTGTTCCCCGTTTATCATGTTCATTTATGTTTTATTTCTGCTAATGCAGTCTAGATTATTATAAAAGGAATTTTCTCTCCGCTCAGCACTCGTGTATCAGATGTTTCATTTGTTATTGTGTTTTGGTAAATGCTTTGGAATTCATCTCCTATGTTCCACTGTAGATACTAGCCTTTGTTGTTCATTCTACTAAAGGTGGTGCAAGATATTTTCCCTCAGATAGGTGCATCTTATTTCATTGGGAGTTTCCATTTTTCTACTCTCCACTCATTCAAGATATTTGACTGTTTGCGCTGCTTACTTTGCCTTAGAATACAAAGGTAATTCCCTTCTTCATTTTTTCTATAATATCCTTAATTTCTTCAGGATTTGACTCCATTTCCTAATGATTCTCTTGTATGTCTATTATGCCATTTTTTAATCTATCAACACCTCGTTATCTACATAAATATAGCCTTATGTGTACTGTCCAAACATTTATTCATATGTGTTTCTTTCCTTTGTGACAAGAGAGAGCCCTCTTTGACTGTATCGAGAATATAGTCTAAATTTGGTTGAAATGGTTACCCCTATGAATTCCTGCAACAACCACTGGAAAATTACAGGGTTCTAACATCTTGGTGTCGTTGTCGGGGACCTAATTTCTATTATCTCCTCGAGAAAAATGGCACAGCTTCAGTTCTACGACTAGGTTAAGCAGCCGGTCCTAGACACATAATTGGTTGCACATGCTCTAGAAACTCCAAAAAAACTGTGAAAGAGGCTCCACTGGGAAATACTGGTGACCAAAAGAACTCATATGAGAAGGAATCCTGACATTGAGTCCTTCCAAGAAGTTTTGACCTTGAAAGTTTGATCCAAAAATCCAACAGGCTACAAAGGTTATTCAGGAATTTGTCTTTTCTAGTTGATAGTTCTATTTTTGTTGGTGATATTTATAAACATTGTAATGAGGAATGTGGGTTATTTCTACCCAGAACTAAATCTGAATCCAGTCACTCTAACCTAGCATCAGACACCTCCGCATTTGAATTTCCCTGCATCGCATGGTCACCGCTGACCTTTGAGTCTCTGGTTATACTTTTCCTGTACCTACCAGACTCCAAGTGCCTCACATTTTCCACTAATAAATACTTATCAAACCTCAACAGAAGAAGGAAATTTCCATTCAAACCTACATCTCCCATCACTTTTGGACAAGGTCAACCTTCACCTCCTAATTATGTCATTCCTCACAACCTTTCTGTGCCTCACAGTTTATTGAGTCCTATCACCCCGGTCCCAACCTCTTTAACAAACCCAGTTATACCCCAAATAATGGCCAACATATTTTCTCCCATATGCCTCCTTGTGGCTCTACATGACCTCCCCTTGGGGTATGCCACCAGACTTAGGCAGTTCTATGGATAAAGAGGATACTCGACTGAAGAAAATATGGGATGGTTTTTGGACTGGGTCGAACTGGAAGAGGTAGACCATGACGATGTTAAGGTCGGGATTTTCACCCAGACCCTTGCTGGAGAAGTGAGGAAATGGTACAAAAACCTCACAGATGACTATATTCTGAGTTATCAAGCCTTCGAGGATGCTTTCAAAGAAAAATGGGAAGATCAAAATAACCCCAAGCAATATCTCTCTTAGTATCATTCCATGAGGAGGAAGGAGAGTGAGTATGTCCAAGAATTCTTGGACAGGTTCATGAAAGTGTACAATTATATCCTGGCTAAATTCAAAGCTCCCATAATTTTCACCCAAATCGTGTATGCAAAATATTTTGATGGTGAGTTCTCCTTATGGATAAGGGAAAGAATATAGGCCTCCTTGGTGGACATGATGAAATATGCCATAGAAGTGGAGGTGAACCTTGTCGCTGTGAGAAATAATAAAAGAGATGAGGTGGAATGGAGAAGAGAGGAAGGTGAGTGAAAGGTGGACAAAGAGTTAGAACGTCCCTCCACCTCAAGCTTGCAAGAGGCCAAAATTGACACGATGTTTAGAACCATGGAAAGAATGATGGAGAGGCTCTCTGTAGATGGAATACCCCCTCCCAGGGAAAACCAAGAACAACAAAACAAGAATCTAAATGCCAGAAGGCCCCAGATCGCCCAGAATAGGAAGAGGAATCCTCCTGACCCACCTGTCAGACCCCCATTCCAAGAGAATTTTGTGGACCAAGATGGGGAAAATAAAAATCAAGATGAAATACGTCAGATGGATACTGAGTCCCCTACCCTCTTCCTCACCAAGGAAGAACATGACAATGCCCTCTTGGAAAAAGGAGAAACACTTCCAGATGAAACATATGACTTCAGAAGATGCTACCAGCTCATTGTATTGGACACACAGAGACAAATCAGCATGAGGAATAGAGACAAGAGGTGAGGAAAAAAGCCTATTCCAGAAACCCAAAAGATTACCCACTCCCCAGAGATAACCCCAAGAATGTTTCAAATCCTAGAGGGAAGGAACGAAGGGAAACAAATCCCTAGAACACAGACCAGGGACAGGTTTATTTCAACCTAGAGGTTGAAATTGCAAGGACTAAAATCTCTGTCCCCCTCACTGAACTGCTGAAGAACTCAAAATATCATTCCAAAATTTATACACTTTTGCAACCTCCAGGGGAAATCTCCGCGTATCAAAAATCCTGAATTTGCAAGATGATAGGCCTACCATCCTAATCAGCACCCATGTAGATGAGCCCTCCGATGAAGAAGTTCCCCCTTTCTATGTTATCCTGAACATTCACAATGCCATCCTACACAATTCCATGCTTGATTCAGAAGCATCCCACAATGTGATTCCTAGAAGGATCATGGATCAACTAGGATTGGATGTGACTAGACCCTATAGGGATATTTTCTCTTTCGATTCAAATAAATTCAAATTCCTAGGCCTCGTCAAAGACTTGGTCATCTCTCTTGCTCAAATCTTGGCTAAAACCCTGGTCCCCATAAACCTTGAGGTCCTTGTAACTCCAGGAGAAGACATCTCTCTTGATACTGGTGTCATAAGCCTTGAGGTATATCTCATTAATGAAAAATATTCAGATGTCTTTGCCTGGAGTCACAAGGACCTCAAGGCTTATGACACCAGTATCATCCAACATACCATACCACTCAAGAAGGATGAGATGTCGTTCAAACAAATGCTTAGAATAATGAACCCCAAGTTGTTTCACCTGGTGGAAAAGGAGATCAAGAAGTTGTTCGAAGCCAAAATCATCATAGCCCTTTGATTCTCATGTTGGGTAACGAACCTGGTCCCTATCAGAAAAAAGAACGGGGAAATAAAAATTGTATTGAATTTAGAAACTTGAATAGAGTTTCTTTGAAGGACCATTACCCCCTTCCCAAAATGGATCATATCTTGCAAAAAGTAGTAGGTTCTCAGAGAATCTCTACATTGGATGGTTTCTCTGGTTATAACCAGATTGTGGTTCATCCTGATGACTAAGAGAAGATGACTTTCACCACCCCTTGGGGCACCTTCATGTATGCTAAAATGTCATTTGGGCTGATGAACCTGGGCACAACGTTCCAACAGACCATGGACATAGCATTCAAAGATGAAAATGATAAAATCATGGTTATCTATATGGACGACATCACTTTTTTTCTCGAAATCTAATGAAGAACATGTCTCTCACCTGTTGAAAACATTCAATAATTGTAGAAAATTTGGCATATCCTTGAACCCTAAAAATTCATTCTTTTCTATGAAGGAAGGAAAGTTGCTCGGGCATATAATCTCTCAAGAAGGAATCAAGATAGATTCGAAGAGGGTCGAGGCTATTAGCAAAATTGAGCTCCCTCAGAACAAGGAAAATGTTCAATCGTTCCTAGGTAAGGTAAATTTATTCAGAAGATTTATTATTGCATTTGTTGACATAGTCAAATATAGAACTAACATGTTAGGGAAAGACCAAGAGATCAGGTGGACGCCTGAAGCCATAAAATCCTTCGAGGGCATAAATAAGGACATAGCCGAGGTACCTGTCTTGATGAGCCCAGATTTCTCCAAATATTTCCTCATATTCTCATCTGCCTTCGAGCACATAGTGGCATGGGTGCTACTGCAAAAGAACCATGAAGGATATGAGCATCCCATTTCCTTCTACATCAAAACATTAAGGGATGCCCCCTTAAATGAAATATCCTAGATAAGTAGGCATATGCTCTAGTGCAATCCTTAAAGGACTTTAGAGTATACATATTGCACTCCCATGTGATAGCTCGCATGCCCACCAGTGCTGTGAAAGACATTCTGACTCAACCATATCCAGAAGGACGAAGAGGGAAATGGATTGCAACATTGCTCGAATACGATATGGAAATAAAACCCACAAAGTTGGTAAAGGGCTAGGGGTTATCTAAATTTATGGCCCAGTCCAACTGCGATGCTCTCATCCTACATATGACCGTTGAGTTGTCAATTGAGGAGTCAAATCCCCAGTGACATCCAAGCCCCCTGATAGGTGAGTTTTCTATTGTCACCATGGTACGCTGATGTCATTTTCATCCTATAGCGTTTGCAGGATCCGTAGGGCATGGATAAAATGAGAGCTAGATTCCTCAAACAAAAAGAGACAAGGATCTGCATCCTGGACAAGAAGCTGTATTGGAAAGATCTTAGGGGAATTTTGTTGAATTGCGTGGACGAGAATGAGGCTAAGAAACTCATTGAATATTTCCACACAGGAGAATGTGGAGGGAATCACTACTGGAAAACCATGGTAAGAAAAATTATGAGGGTCAGATTCTATTGTCCTACGATATTCTCTAACACCCATAAGAAAGTAGCAGCCTACCATAAATGTTAGATTTTTGAAGGCAAGAGAAAGTTGGTATCATTTCCCTTAAAGCCTATCCAGGTCGAAGCCCCTTTCCAGCAATGGGGACTAGATTTTATCTAGGAGATCAATCCCCATTATTTGGGGAAGCATAGATGGATCCTGACCACCACTCATTACTTCACAAAATGGAATGAGGCCATCCCCACGAGGAAAGCCACCGAAATAGTGATCATGCAATTTCAGGAAGAGCATATCTTATCTATATTCGATGTTCCCAGGAAAATAATTACTGATAATGCTCCAGATTTCAAATCAAAGAAGATGATTACCTTCTGCTTCAAATATCAAATACAATTGGGGCATTCTACAACCTACTACTCCTAAGGAAATGGAATTGAGGAATCCTCAAAGAAGATCTTCATGAGGATCATAAGGAAACTACTACAAGAAAATAAGAAATCTTGGCACACTAAACTGATCCATGCCTTGTGGGCTCATTAGAGGAAATTTGAGTTCTAAAATGGGCCTCCTCAGGAAAATAATAAAATAATAGTTAAAATAATAAAATAATAGTTATTAATTTTGGAGGAAGAATGAAAAAACTATTTTTTTTGTTCGTATTTTTGACATATCTCCCTGTCTGTTTACTCAAATTCTGAGTGGGAGAGCTCATTGGATGTGGAATTTAATTTTGCATCCGATGAGTACCCAAAATACATACTTTTGATAGACCCCGCTACCCAAAAAATAAGAAATACCTGAAAAATGTGATGATGACATCATCATCACATTTTTTCAGGTATTTCTTGTTTTTTGGGTAGCGGGGTTTGTCAAAAGTATGCAGTGCGGGTACTCGTTGGATGCAAAATTAAATTCCACATCCAATTAACTCTTCCGCTTGAAATTTGAGTAAAAACACAGGGAGATATGTCGAAAATACGAACAAAAAAAAGTAATTTTCTTTTATGACAAATATGTCAATTCAACCATTATGGTTGACTCTATTTATTGAAATTATATTGGTTCTTGAATTCTATCTCACAAAATTTATTGTTAGCGTGTTTTCTTATAAATCCCATTTTAGACCCCAAATTTCCTCTAATGTGATAGAATTAGTATAAAGAAATCTATAGGAACCTCGCCATTCAAGCTAGTCTATGCCTCAGAAGTAATTTTTCCTAAATCCCTGAGCTTACCAATGATGAGATTATTGTAAGAGGAGGACACGAAAGCTTACCCCACCTAGAGGAGTATGGATCAATTGGTTGAGCTACAGCAACAAAGGGAGCAGATATTCGACAGGACCCAGCTATTTTAGGACAAGATGAAAGAAATTTTCGACAGAAGAACCAAGCCTGACGATTTCTAGATAAGTGATGTGGTGTTGCAGTGGGATGCACCCCGCGAGGAGAAAGGCAAGCATGGAAAATTTGATCACCTACAGAAAGGCTCGTACAAGATCTCCACCTTCATGGGAAAGAATGGTTATGTGTTGGAAGAAATGGAAGGTGGATTGGTATCTAAAGCTCCGGTTAACGGGAGGATCCTGAAACATTACTTTTTGTAGAAGAACTTAATCCCATTGTCATTTTTATATACCATTTCTTTTGTTTCAAGAATATATTACATATGTGGATGACTCTCTGACAATATTTAAAGCCTGAGGTGAAGGCAGTAAGATCCTCAAGAGACACCATCATTAAGTTTGTTTTTTCCGATAAATTTTGAAGTTACAAGAGAGGTTGGGGTGATCCAATGGATAAGACATATGGTCTATGTCATCCTTTGTGACCTCACAGGGAGGATAACATCCCTGAGTTGGAGTCATTGTTAGCACTTGGCTTGCACTTGTGCTAATATTTTGGAAGAGAACCAACAAAGGGGAACTTCCCCATCCCAAGCTAATAGGATGACAAGGTAGACAAGAGGAATCAGAAGAGGAAATCCCACTGACGCGTCTAGACCCCATAGATCCTAGAAAGCAATGACATAAGCGCATGTCCAAATAAAATCGATGGTGGGAGACTTTCACCGTAGGAAAGAAGCACGACCTATTTAACTCTGAAGGATCGCGAAATTCATACCTCCCTTCAAAATCATTGACGACCACAATTCTATGACACTCATGATCTATGGCGCGGACACAACTCGTAGTGATAACATGTGCGGCAGTTAGCAAGATATAGCATTGCAATAGGATAGTAGGGACCACACATCTGTATGGCCCAAATCTCACAATGTGTTTGATCCATGGTGATAGCAGGTGTTGCATGACAAAGGTGCACGATGATTAGAAAAGGAGATTGGTGTGACTTGCTCAAGGGTCCCTCATCTATCAATAGTTTAGATCTGATGTGGTTCAGATCAGTGGTGCGCACCGTCTTCATCGAAAAAAGGTGCAAGGAGTATAACCAAGGTAACGACCACAAAATCGTGTGAGCGACCATAGCAAGAGATGGATGATCTTTGTGCAAAGGAGATCTACGACCAAAAGCAATGTTGTACTACTCAAGGTGTTCGAAGGGCAAGGAGTCTGCACGAATGCAATGCTCAGTTGGAGAACTGGTGAGGATTAGCGAAGTAGGTCACGCTTGAGAAACTAAAACTGTGAGGGAAATATAGGGCGTCACCATCAGGACGAGCGAGCATGCATCTTATAATCTGTATTACCATTTTGGGTATGGAGTGGGTGCTGTACCGAAAGGTGGATTCGAGTAAAACATCATGGAAGGCCTACCACCTTAGAAAATTGTTAGGATTTGAATGATGATTCGGGATTTGATTCCCAATTTTTGTAATAGAATTGGGCTCTATTTCAAGGTTGGTGCCGGGAGCCACAACATTATAAACAAGACCTCAATTGATGAGGCAGGGGTTGGAATTTTCATCCAGAAATCATTATGCTCTGGTTTTGTATCTATAACTCTCTTGGAAGTATTAATGAGAAATATTCTCCTGTGTTTTTGAGATTCATCATGGTGGTTGCATTCAGTTTGTGTTTCCCGCTTATCACATTCATTTATGTGTTATTTCTGCTAATGCACTCTAGATTAGTATACAAGGAATTCACTCTCAGCTCAACGCTCCTATCTCATATGTTGCATTTGTTATTATGTTCTGGCAAATGCTTCGGAATTCATCTCCTATGATCCATTGCATATACTCAGGCCTTTGTTGTTCATTCTACTAAAGGTGGTGCAATAGATTCACCCTCAGATAGGTGCCTATTGTTTCACTAGGCTTTTCCCTTTTTCTGCTCTTCACTCTTTCAATATATTTGAATGTTTGCGCTGCTTACTTTTCCTCAGAATAGAAAGGAAATTCCCTTCCTCATTTTTTCTATAATATCCTTTATTGCTTCGATATTTGACTCCATTTCCAATGATTCTCTTGTATGCATGTTCTACCATTTTTTAATCTATCAGCACCTCGTTACCTACATAAATCTATCCTTCTGTGCAATTTCCAAATCTTTATGCATATGTTTTTCTTTCCTCTATGACAAGAGAGAGCCCTCTTTGACTGTATCGGCTAGAATACAGTCTAAAGTTGGTTTAAATGGTTACCCCTGTGACTTCCTGCAGCAACCACTGGAAAATTATAGGGTTCTAACAGTAAGGTTATGTTTGTAAACCTACCATGACTGGGAAATGTAGTTCATTCCCAATCCTTCAAGTGGATCTACCGAATCTACTGAATAATTCACCAATTCCTCAAAATCCCTTTTCTTCTGTAGGGTTTGATTGCATTTTGTTGCAATCATATGTTGTGACCCCTACTTCATTTTAATTGCATCCTATTTTATCATTGGATCTCTTCCATTGTGAAAGAAAAGTCCACTTTATGGGGAATCATGTAAGATTTTGGATCGGGTGTTTTTTTGAATTTGAACCCATAACCACTGCTTAGTGTGTTTCCCATACAACTGTAAATGCAACCCTAAAACCTTGGAGGAAACTGCAAACTATGTAGGGAAATGTTTTCATAGAGCCGATACTAATTCTAGTATGCATGTTAGTTCTTATATTTCAATTCAAGGGATTCTAGAAGAGATTGTGTTGTAGGTAGATAACAAGGCCCATATTTAGAAGTTATATTATGATCATATTCCATTTAAATGTATTAGTTGCCATGAATATGGGTATTTTGTAAAAGACTTCCCACTGAATATGGAAATTTTGCAAAAGACTGCCCATTATGGGGGTAAAGAGAGTATGGTGGATAGAGATAAGGATTAAACCACTTTAAAAGTGTTCCAATCAAGTCAGTTGAATTCCCATATCAATATTAGATTAATTCTATGGATGCTACACTAGATTTAGTTTTATCAATTAAACAGGGTTTTCCATGTATGTATTTTGGCCCGTGTTGTTGTGTTATATGCATTTTTCTTTCCATCTAATACACATTTTCATTGTTTGAAAACTCATAATGATGGATGATATTTTGTAAGACAACACATAATCAAAACATTGCCATTAACATTATGTAAGAATTCCATATTGAATTAATTTTAGGATTTAGAGATGACTTGACCATTATTCTCAATGGTTTGTTGTTTGTTTTTCTCCTAGAACAACCTTTTGATATAGAAAACAAATTTTATTGCTTTCCATTTCTCATTGATAAGATGAGACCAACACCTCAAATTTCTCTAAATTCCTTAATGAGAGGTTCGTGAGATGATAAATTAGGTTGATTATGGTATTCTTGTATCATTGCTTCATGAACCATTCTTTCAATTTTGTTTTTAGTTTATTCTCCTTTATTATGTTGTTAGGATGATAATCTATTTATATATTTATTTTATGTCTTAATTTTGTGATCAATCCCATTTTAAATATAAAACAAACAACTTTGGAAGTGAGTGTATGGATGGAAGTATGTAAACATAATCTATGTTTTTGCAAGGGTTGGAAGGTCCACTAACATTCTAGAATACAAACTAAAATTCAAAAGGAGGGTATATTTAGTCATTATTGTTGTCTCCTTGAGGCTATTTAGTGTAGTGAAAGTTGGACTTTAACATCGAACACTCGTGAAAGAGAAGAGAAATAGAAATACATATTAATTGAGTTAATTGATACACTTTGCTAGCATCTTTTCATTGCGGTTTAATTACTTACTCTACATGACCATCTTTAACTACCAATAATAACTGTTATTCATTAATTTGATTGCTAACTAACACATGATATTTATTACATATTAATACATAATATATCAGGGATCCTAATATATTATTGAGCATCACTTATTCTAGCACCTCGTCTTAACATGAAATACAATTTTTTTTAACTCCCCTCAATATAAAATCCATAGCAACTTACTCAGTAACTAAGAATAATTACAAAATTAGAAGGAAATTCTTGTTCAGTCTTCAGTAATGCAACACTTCTCTGGTTCTTAATATATAAACACTACATTATGTTGTATGATGCAGGTTATGTTGGTAAGAAATGTATGCAATGTCATATTAACCAAGTTTTGCATTGAGACATAAAAAGTAAATTTCTTGATTTTATCAATATTTTTTCTTGTATTTATTTCATTATGAGATATGATTATTGAAACAAGTGTTTTAGCATGGAATTTTATGCTTTAAATATGATATTATTTGCCAATTGATAATAATGGGATTCTAAAGATTATGGAGTTTTTCATGACAAGATATTTCTGTAGTGACCAAAATGGAAACGTTACCAATAGAGTAATGACATTGTCATATAGGTAAGTGAAATATGACCTATTTTATGATCACAGACAATTTTGTCTATATTATGAATTCTGTCTTGTTTACAATGAAAAATCTAGATGGAACTTCTTTAGAGTGTTGATTTTTTGTTCTAATGTTATGTGTATCCCCCCTGGAGTTTCCATTTCTAGCTTCATTGTTTCTTTATGTTAGAAATAGTAAGCTCACTGGCAAGGAAGTTTTGCATTCATATTTAAATAGATGTTGTTCATAGTCCTTATGAAGTTATACCCATTTACAACACATGCACAATGACTATAGAGTAGAGTCCTATGCCCTGTCATGATTGTAGTTTGTTAAGTATATTTGATTCTATTCCTACTCCCAATGTTTCAAATAATGTATGTTTTTCCACAGAAAAAAATAAAAACACATCCTCATCCTATACTCTATGGCCCCATGAATATGCTTATATCCAATGTTGTTGGGGATCATGTAGATATCCCAATGCAAGCACTGCAACATCACCCTGGGAAGTGAATAAACATTATGAATTAGCATCACAATATACCCTAACCATTTTTCCTTGTTGATACTCATTATCTTGATGGAAGAAGGAACTTTGTTCATTGTTAGAAAACAAGACCGCTAAGCAATACCAGATATATAGTTAAATCATTAAACAAGAGGTAAAACACATTAAACACATTACAGAGAGACAGAGATATAACATGGTTCACCCAAACGATGGGCTATGTCCACAAAGAAATTTCCAGTCCTTTTATTACAATCCAGAAAGATGAATGGATACAACCTATAGCAAAACCGTTGCACTTCCTCTTCACGCTCTCACAGTCTTTCTCACACAATCACAAAGATTTTTTACAATGCTATAATACCATACACAACTGTGTTACGATGCTTTCTTTTCTTGGGGAAAAATACCATGGGAAAATACTACGGTTAACCCAATACAATGGTTTCGCAAAACTGTTGGCCAACAAAAATCCTGGGGTACAAAAACGACTAAATAATATCTCTGGATCTGGAAGATCAGGCTCTACAACCAACAATCTCCCACTTGGAGACTGGTCATAGCAACTCCACCGCTGTTGCACTTTCTGGAGTATGCTCTGGACCTTGGACTTGGAAAATTTCTTATTTTCACCTTCATGCTTGAAGGCCAACAAAAACCGAGCAGGACACAATTTCTCTCTGGTTACTCCCTTTATCAACATGTCTGCAGGCTTCTGGCTAGTAAGTATCTTTTCTAGTTTTAACAATTATTCATCTAGAACAGATCTTATGAAGTGGCACTTGAGCTGTATATGTTTAGTCTTCGAATGAAAAGATAAGTTCTTTACAAGATGAATGACACTCTGGCTGTCACTATACAGCCTACTATTCTCCTGCTTCTTACCCAATTATTCCATGATCCTCTGCAACCAAATCATCTCCTTACTAGCCTTTGTAGAAGCAACATACTCTGCTTTCGTTGTTGAAATTGAAACAACCTATTATATTTTTGAAATCCAACTTACCATTTTTTCACCCATAGTGAACACATACCCTATGTGCTCCTCCTATTGTCTTTGTCACTAACCATATCTGCATCAATATATCCCTATAGAGCAGTGTTTGAACCTTCAAAACATAATGCATGAGAAGTGGTACCTCTCAAATACCTGATAATCTACTGTACTACTTTCCAATGCTCTTTACCTGGATTATTCATATACCTGCTCACAAATCCCACTGTATGTGCAATATCTGGTCTTGTGCACATCATGACATACATCAAGCTTCCAACCGCTGATGAATAGGGAATCCTAGACATGTAATCTATCTCTTCATGTGTCTTTGGACACATCTCCTTAATTATCTTGAAATGAATGGATAAAGGTGTACTAACTAGTTTTTCATTCTGCATTCTAAACCTCTACAACACCTTTTCTATGTACTCACCTTGAGACAATGTCAATTTGCGATTTTTCCTATCTCTTGTTATTCTCATACCAAGGATTTGCTTTGCAACACCCAAATCCTTCATCGCAAATGATTTAGCTAGTTTTCTTTTGAGGACATTTATATCATGCATTTTAGACCTTGCAACAAGCATGGCATCCACATACAATAACAAGATAATATATCTTCTATTATCTAGCCTCTTGAAATAAACACAATGATCAGAATGACATCTATCATAAACTTGTTCTGTCATAAACTTATCAAATTTTAAATACCATTGTCTTGGAGCTTTCTTCAGGCCATACAAGCTCTTCTTCAACCTAGAAACCAATTCTCCTTACCTTTCACCTCATACCCTTGTGGCTGCTACATATAAATATCTTCCTCCAAATCCCCATGGAGAAAGGTTGTTTTTACATCTAACTATTCAATATGCAAATCTTCTACCGCCACTAGACTTAAAATAGTTCTAATTGAAGTCATTTTAACAACAGGAGAAAATATTTCATCAAAATCTATACCTTTCTTTTGTGCAAACCCCTTTACAATAAGTATAGCCTTGTCCCACTTCTTTCCTCCATCTTCTTCCTTCAACCTATAAACCCATTTATTCTGCAATGCCCTTTTTCCTGCAGGCAACTAAACCAAATCCTAAGTTTGGTTTCTTACCAATGAGTCCATCTCCTCATTCATTCCTTGCTCCCACTTCTTTCTAGCTTCTATCTGCATTTCCTCTTCAGAACATTCTGGTTCACCAGAGTCAGTCATCAATAAATAATACAGTGAAGGAGAGAATCGTTTAGGGGGTCTACTTAACCTGGTATATTTTCTTACAGTTGTAGGAGTTTCAGGTACCTGCTATTGTTCTTGATTTTTTCGGTGCCTTTGGAACTTCATCTTATTTGATTTCATCAAGCACTGTGTACTCTATGTTTTCCTTTTCCACTTTCTTTCCCTGCAACTGATCTTTGTACATTACCTTTTCATTGAATACTACATCTCTACTCCTAATGATTTTTCATTTTTCATAATCCCACAAATGATAACCAAAATCATCAATCCCATATCCAATAAAGGTACATTTCTTGGATTTAGCCTCAAGATTGTTCTTTCATATTTATCAATATGGACAAATGCTTCACAACCAAAAGTTCTCGTAAATGAATATTTTACCTGTTTACCTGTCCATGCCTCCTCTAGATTCCCACCATCCAAAGCGCTTGAAGGCCCTCTATTTATTAAATAGATAGTAGTGTTTACAACATCAACCCAAAACTGTAAGGGAAACCCTACATGAAATCTCATACACCTTGCACGCTCCATGATCGTTATGTTCATCCTTTCTGACACACCATTTTCTTGTGGTGTTCCAGGGACTTTCTTCTCTCTATGAATCCCATTGTGTGAAAAGTAACTGTAAAAATCCTTGTTGCAGTATTCACCTCCATTATCATATCTAAGACATTTCAACCTTTTCCTGTCTCATTCTCAGCCAAATATTTCCACTTCTTAAAAGTATCAAAGACATCAGATTTCTGTCTAATGCAATAAACCCAATTTCCTCTAGTTGCATCATTAATAAAAGTAACATAATAATGAGATCCACCAAGAGATTGTACCAGAGCTGGTCCCCATACATCTGTATGGACAAGCTCTAACTTTTCACTCTTCTTTTGTTTCCCAACCCTGATAAATCTAACTCTCTTCTATTTTCCATAAACATAGTTCTCATAGAATTCCAAAATTACCTACTTCAGATCTGGAAGCAGATTCCTTGAGTGGAGAATCTGCATCCCCTTCTCACTCATGTGTCCAAGCCTATGATGCCACAACGCCGTACCTCTTTCTATGGAAGCTATAGTGATAGAATAATCATTATTATGAGGACATAAATATAACGTACCTATTCTATCTCCTTTTTCTATTATCGTTTATCCTTTAGTGATCTTTCACCATGTTTCTCCAAACGTAGACAAACAACCGCTATCTCCCAATTTCCCGGTTGAGATCAGATTTTTTGTCATAGCAGGAATGTGCCTTACATATTTTAGCAACCATTCATTTCCATTAGTTAACTTAATAAGTACCTTACCCTTTCCAACAATTTTACATGGTTCATCACCCCCCAATAAAACATGTCCAAAATCACCTTGAACATAATCATGAAAGAATTTCCTATGGGGTGTAGCATGACATGAAACCCCTGAATCTAATACCCAGTAATCACTATTATTATCTAATGTAAGAATCAAAGCATCTTGTAACACATCACCTACTACATTTGCTTCCTAAATAGTCTCTTGTTGCCTCTCACCTTTCTTGTTTGGTGCTCTGTAGTCTTTCTTCAAGTGTCCTTTCTTACCACAATTCCAACACTCTATGTTTTTGAATCTGGACTTGGATTTTCCCTTTTTAGACTTGCCGCAATTTCTTGGGATCCTTCCTCTCTCATTTTGTCTCCATCTGCTCTCCTTGCTCAATGCATTACCTGATGTCTCACCTGTGTTTTTTCTTCATATTTCCTCACTAAGAATAACACCAATAAAATATATTCCTACTTAAGAGTGTTTGAACTAGGGACATAGTTACTTACAACCATGACCAATCTATTCCAACTTTATGGAAATGAGCACAATATTAGAAGATCCTTAACCTCATCATCAAAGTTCATGTTTACAGAAGTTAACTGACTGGTAAGTGTATTAAACTCATTTAAATGATCGGAAAGATATCCACCTTTTGACATCTTCATATTAAATAAACGCTTCATTAAAAATACCTTGTTGGAAGCCGAGGGTTTTTCGTAGAGCTTACCCAATGCGCTCGCGCTCATCACACACTCTGTTGTTTTTTCTTTCGAAATATTGAAAGCCACCGATGAAGCTAGGCATAGCCGTATTGTTCCCAATTCCTTTCTATCAAGAACCTCCCATTCTTCATCCTTCATCACCATCGGTTGTTTTTCTTTTCCACCCAATGGTAGGTACATATAGTCCTCCATTTGCATCTTTGATAACTGATAGTTTTGGCCGTTAAATTTCTCGACCCTAAATTTTTCCTCTTCTTCCATTTCTCCCACTCAAATCAGGAACCCTTCTTTGCTGTGAGTTTACAATCCAAATTGACCTTTTGGATCTGATACTAATTTTTAGAAAACAGGACCATAGAGCAATAACATATATATAGTTAAATCATTAAACAAGATGCAAAACACATTAAACAAATTACAGAGAGACACAAATATAACGTGGTTCACCCAAATGATGGGCTACGTCCACAAAGAAATTGTAAGTCCTTTTATTACAATATAGAAAGATGAAGGGATATAACCTACAACAAAAATGTTGCACTTCCTCTTCATGCTCTCACAGTCTCTCTCACACAATCACAGATATGTTTTACAATGCTATAATACCATACACAACCGTGTTATAATTCTTTCTTTTATAGGGGAAAAATACCATGGGAAAATACTATGGTTAACCCAATACCATGGGTCCGCAAAACTATTGGCCAATAAGGGGAACCAATGTACAGTACACCTGGGGTACAAAAAAGACTGAATAATATCTCTAGATCTTGAATATCAGGCTCCAAAACCAACAGTTCATCCCATGGTGGATAGGAGTCATGTGAAGCACCAATTATTGGGTTGATCATCCTCTTTTGATTCTCCTTATTTATCCATGTATACATGTCTCTAGGATGATCATGCTTATCTACTATATCCTTGGCATCCACACTAAGATAATTGTTGTTTATAGGTCTCATATAGTGGCACACTTATGGTTTCTAGGGAATAGTGATTTTTGCAATCCCATTAAGCCAATTTCTTGAGTTTTGTTCAAAATTCCTCGAAAAGGTTTATGCATTTCATAACCTACCGGATCATATATTGTGAACTTATACAATCTATCATTCTTTTCCAACCATTAGATACTCAAAGTTGTTTATTGATCCTTTTTACCATTATAGAGGACTCTGTAAGTTAGGTTCCCAAATTCTTAAAGGGTGTATCTCAACGGAAGAACACTTGCCTTACAAGCAGGAGGTTGGTGGTTCGATTCCTCCATGCCCTAATGATATTATAATATGGATTAAAAAACCTAAATTAGTAACCAAAAAGTAAGAGATAAGTGACCAAACAATGAGAGATAAGTGACCAAACAAAATGACCAAAAATCATATATAAAATTACTAAAAATTACTAAATTAGTGACCAAAAAATGAGAGATGAGAAACTAGGAATTAAAAAGGATGCAACACGTGGCTCTAATGATGAAACAAAACATGGCATTGACATGGTAGAAAAATAAGACGTTACCTTCGATGCAAAACATGGTGCTACATAGGAAGAAAAATATGCTGCAACAATAGAAGAAATATTTGGCATCATTTTGGTAGCAAAACACAATGCAAAAAAGGAAGCAAAAATTGGTGCAAATTCGGAAGAAAAAATTGGCACATATTTGGAAGTAAAACATGGTGCAAAATGGGATGCTAAAGTGGTAGCAAAAATGGATGCAATATTGGATTCTAATTTGGATGCTAACATGGTGCTATTAAGGATGCAAATATGGCGCTAACGGGGATGTCATTTAAGAAGAAAAATTGGACACTCGCTAGGAAGAAAAATAGGACATTATTTAGGGAGAAAACCTCGATGTTGTTTAGGAAGAAAAGATGGATGTTATTCTAGAAGCAAAAAAATAAATGCTATTTTGGACGTGATAAAGGATGCTATCTAGGAAGAAAAAAATGATGTTTTTTGAGACACTTTAAGTTTCGTCCATGACGCATCCCATTTAGTGACTAGTTTAACCACTTAATGTAAAAAACAATTACACTAAAAACAGACGCTAAATGGGAAATTAATTCCAAGATTTGTTGTAGTGGAGGATTAGTAACTCAGAGTATGGATTGAAACTGGAAGTGTAAAACTAAGACTTGACTATTGGGAGACCCAAAACTGGTGATTTATTTAAGGATGACTATGAACTTGCTTCCAAACAAATTACAATGTAAAGAGAGTATTTTTCGTGCTTCCTTTCTTATTGAAGTTTGACAAGTCCAATAAAACAAAATCGAGACCTTCTTCATTTTTAATCAAGATTGAATAAGAGATAGAATATTTCTTGATAAAGCACTAATTCGTGGATTTTACGAGCCCGAATAAGTGGATGTTCATCAGTTTTTTCATAATTTGAGAGTCTGAAAACTCTAAAGAAGACTCTATGGGGGGTGTTTTTTGGTAAGTTTAGTCTCCTGAGTCCGGAAAGGTAGAAGCAAATTCAAAGGAGAACTCTCTTAGCTTCCGAGGAACTAAGGTATGCCTTTTTCGTATTTAGTTGGCAAGGTTTGAAAAAGGGGTAAACTGACACCAAACCAACGCTCCTTCAAAAGCAAGAAGATAGCCTTAGTTTAACGAGTGTGAAGGAAGGAAAGAGCACTTAGGATTTTCCATTTATTTACGAGGATGGGACAAATAACAGTAAAATCGATATTTTGTATTGATTATTAGCGAGCATGACAAAGACATAAAGAACACTCAGGATATTTTTCATAGTTTAAACCAAAGAATGAAAAAAGAAAAATTGAGCTCAAACAGGTTCCTTTTTCATAAATTAAGTCCTCCATGCCCGAAATACAGATAAACCTATACCTTGAAATACTCTTTTAGCCACAATGAACTAGAGTATTCCTTTTCTGTAAGTAATCCACATGCTCTAGAAAAGGGTTAAACTTATACCAATGTGGATGATGTCTCACTTCCTTTAACAAGTCTGAAAGAACAAGTAAACTCGGTAATCTATTCATTTTTAAGGATTCATACGAGGGATTGAAGATAAATCCATATGACGAGAGTCTTATAATAGGGATGGTTATAAAAAAGATAGAGTATGAGGCTCATTATTCACATGTAATTCAACTAAGAAGGCTCCCATGACCTATCAACGTGCATCATAGGTACCAAAATGGAAAGAATGATTCTGACTAGGGTAACCCATGTTAGCTATAAAGCTCTAATCCATGGAAGAACAATGATGCTTGAAGGATAATAGGAGGCTGCAAATCGTAGTCCACAGAGAAAAAGAATCCTATGGTTCAAAGCAAGATATATTATAAGTGAAAATGTAGTGTGGCAATATCCTACCCTATATGTCGATGTATAATGTTCAAATTTCATACATAACCTAAAAAATCTAGGCAAAACCTCAACATGGCATTAGTTATAATATTTAGAATTAACCAAAACTATACAAAGTGGGTAAAAGTTTAGAAATTTTTACCATAAATAGTGACTTTTGTTTAAAAAATAAGTCATTTTGGATTTTACCTTGGAGTAGTGAAAAATTACCCTTGAGCTTCAAATTATTCGTACGATCAATCCAGTGGACGAAATCAAATTCTGCAAGTTCTAGGTAAGTCTTCTCTCTCCTACCTTTCATTTCATGCCTTTTTTTTGAAGTTTTTCCTGCAAATTTTGGCGTTTTGGTGAGTTTAAAAAGGAACTACATGGTATACACAGGTAGCCTCTTGTAAACTCGTGTATTCGAGAAAAATACATGGGTAAAAAATGAGGTACATGCATATGGTATGCGTTGTGCAAAAAATTGCACTCATGTATGCTACGGTTAGGGGTTTTAAATGGTAAATGACCCAAATTTCATGGTGTTTGCAACAAAATGGTTCTTAAGTGGCATGAATGAGAGCATGAGGACCTAGATCGTGAAGGTTTACATGATCCATTAACCTTAAAATCCATCCAATGATGTGGATATCTAAAGTTCTTCTGCATGGCCAATATGCGTGCCCATAAAATACGAAGGAGACACACCAACAGAATGTGAAATACCATTTTTATTTCTAAAGTTATTGGAATGGGTTTGTATATAATATGATCAAAATGTCTTTCAAGCAATCTAATTTGTAATAGCTGACAAAATAAAGTAGGACGTCTCACTTGATAACCACCTTTAAGCTGAGAAACAACTAACTATGAGTTGAGTGTAACCTCAAGACACGTAATACCATGTGAAGAAACATATTTTAGCATCTCAATGGTGTCACTGTACTCAACAATATTATTAGTTGCAGGACCTACATGCACCTCCTGAGGTAACTAGTTATCATTTGGTGCTTAGATGACCCAAGCGGCTGAAGCAAGGTTACAAGTATGACGGCTTGCATCATCAACGAATCCTATCAATCTCTCAACAAACATATGAAACAACACCATATTTACATAAGAAGCACTAAAATATAACCATTTATAAATTTATACAACTATATACAAGAAACAACATGTAGCCTAAGCATAATACGTTTTTAGGTAGAGCTTGTCTCAAGGCTTCTGTTGGCCTCCTATTTTGACTATTCAGCACTATATTTTCTAGTTTCAAGTCTAATGAACCAAGTAATAATCAGCTTCATTTAGTGTTTTTTTGTGCATGGTTATGCCTCTTGAAGATGAACATTGCTAAGTGCTTTGGTAAGTGGCTTTTTAATTGTTTAGTTATTATTTTGCTTTGTTTTTATGTATATAATGGAACTTTTAGTTTTCATTTAATAATGGGTCAATTAATAAATCTTTATTTCTTTCATGCAGTGGTCTTTTGGCTATTCAATTCAACGCTTGTCTCGGCACTTGAGGAGTGTATGTCAACTGTTATCGAGATTTGGGGGATTTTATTGCTCCGGATAATATCTTGTTTGATTTCCAATTGCTTCCAGGACGTAGGTGCAGTTATCCAGTGCTGTTCTGAGGATGTCATTTGCTCAAACTGGCATTCCCATCATTGATCAGGAACCTGATTTCGGGCTCAATTTCTGAGCAATCGGTTGGGAATTGTTCGAAACGGTTCAAAACCCACTTCAAAAATGGCCCCATTTACCCCTAACCGCCAGAAATTTTCAGAATTTCTGAACAAATGTGGAGAAATCCTTTCCGAAACAGACATGGTTTTTCCATATTTTGGTGTTGGCCGTTTTCTGGGTAGTTGCATGAATTTCTGAATTTTGGGATGGATCTTGTACATCTATCCATGTATAAATAGATCCTTAGAAGGAGATATACGGAGGAAAAAAATACATTGTAAACTTGTTTTTTGTCGATTGATCAAGCATTTATCTCTTTAAGGCTTTGATTTCAGACTTGTGAGCGTTGAAGGCAGGGCCCACCTTCAACACTGACCATCTGTGCATATTATTGTTTTCCTCTGCTGTAAGTAAAGTCAGATTACCTATTTTAAGACTGTTTTCTGTAGATGAATGCCAATAGCTTCATTCACTTGCAGTAAGATCAAGTTAACAGAGGACTGAAAGTAGATTTGGATTCCATACTTCTTTTATTTCCAGCGTGATATCAATTATTGAATGGCTACAATACTTGTTTAAAACTCTTTGTGGCTGTCAATTTTACAAAACTGTAGATAATTTGAAGAGATGGATTGTAGTATGAAATACTTGCAATACCTATTGAATCCACAGAGGTTTTAAAGATATTAGCTTACAGAGTATTTAAGGCTTTTCAAACAACATTTTGAATTGGCTAGATAGGAATTGGAATCATGCTTTTGTTCACTTCATGGTGTTGAATGAAATTAGGGAAAAGAATCATAGTTCACTAATAGATGATAGCATTATTTCCTAATATTTGAATATCAGTCTCATAGTCCATGTAGATGAGAGTGAGTGTGTATTCTATGAACAGTTCCAATATTCATTTGTGTGCATAGAACATAGGTAGAATATATTTGATATTAGTAGAAAGTCCAAATTTCATTTTATTAACTGTTTGTGGATGATTTAGGGTTAAGAAGAAACAGATTTCATTTCAGTATTTGTTTGAGAGTGCTAAGTGTTTGTATAAACTTAGGCATCAGATTATTTAGGGTTGATAGGTGCAGTCTTAGGTACAATATAAGGTCATTAAGATTGACTCAGCATATTCGTTCTGTAGGTAAGTTTGGAACTAGGATTTTCCTCTAATAAATTATTTACTTGTTAGGCTGCTTGCTCTGAAGAATAGATCATAATTAGCATAGCTTAAGGTTGTTGTAGCTTAGTATAGATCGATGATTGCTTTGGAAGGTTGTTGTAGCTTAAGGTTGCTGTAGGTTACAATGAATTTGACAGTGTTGTAGATTGTAAGATAGGGATTAGCAACTTGATTCTCTTTTCTTTAGGACAGACCTAATAACTCTTAGCATTGGTCATTCAATAGAGTAATAGTTCCATCAATTACATTTTGTTTCTTGTATATGAGGAGACTAAATTACTGTCAGCATGAGCATTGAAACTAGCTTTCCCACACATATGGTGTAGCAGCTCGAAGTTTACGTATCCTAGTTGACAATTAATTGAAGGTAAATTAAATAACAATAATTTTACCCAACATTTTGGCACCGTTGCCGGGGAGTTTCTCCAAGGTAAGCTGGTATTTTGCTCATTTTCTACAAATTTGTTGGCTGTGAAGTTCAGGTAGATAGAGGTAGATAGGTTTCCTTTACATTACACAACAAGGTGGAGGGGAAGCGATAAGACGCAAAGACAAATTCACTACAGGATTCCCATGGTGTAACAGCCTGACACATCCACTTTAGTGGGTTTCCCCAAATCCCTGTTGTTTCCTTCTCGTAAGTGTGTTTTCTTTTTCACATGTTTGATTTATTTTGCTGCAAAAGTGTGTTTACCTTTCCCGTACGGCGTGTTTACTTCCTTGCAATTTAATTTCATGCAAGTGTGTTTTTCTTTTTGCAAGTTTGGGTGTGTTTGCTTTCTGCAATTTAATTTCAAGAGTGTTTTATTTTATGCAAGAGCGACGTGAGTTTGATTGGCGTAAATATGTCTTTAGTGGTAGATAGTCTTGATTAGAATCATTTAAAACACATATAAACCAAATAAAAATAAAAACTTGGGTGTTGTAAGAGCCCCAGACATTGATCTTTGTGCGAAACATGAACAAAACAACCGATAAAAAATGGATTCAGAAGTAACCATCAATTTGGGAAAACTTTCTCAAATCCTAGCTACAGTTGGGAGTTCTTCTTATCAGGTAGAACACATACTGACAACAGTTAAGCGTTTATCTACCTCTCCTGACATAACAAATGAACCAAAGTCCCAAGAGCCACAAAAATACATTACTTGCCAAATTGCAGAGGAAATTGACAACTTGGGTGTTACATCCTATGGAAAGCAGCTGAAAATTGAGGAGGTATTAGCAGATCCTCTATGTACTTCCAAAATCAATCAATCAGAAGAAGGGGATCTACATGATATGATGAAGGAAGGTGAGTACCAGGACTACTTTGAAAGTTGGTTCCAAGAGGCAACCAGACTACAACACCATTTCCTCCTTCAACACCTTTTGTTGCAGAAGCAAGTAAGTCAGTTGGTTCTCCTTATCCAGGTAATCATTGCAACAACTTTTTCATATGAGGATAAAGGTATATTTTTAATCTTACTTCGCACTTGGTTACATTGGAAGAATTCATATACCTGAATAGAAATGTTTTCTTTCTTCTTAGGTAGAATAAGAAAATATGTATATAAATAATAAAAAATTGCATGTTTAGTTTAGAAATTAATGCAACTTCATTGTTTTTCTTTCTTTTCAATAAAATGATAAGATCTTTAACCAGAATTTATAGCTTCTCTCCAATCCATAGTTTCAGAAAATTTATTATAACAGCAGCTCATAGCCTATAGCAAGGAAAAATGCCAGAGGGTAATATGAAATTGTGATTGTTCTGTAAACATAAGACCAATTGGTGATGAACAAGGTGCATTTGTGATAAATGGACATTGGTTAAAGGTATATCACAAACCTCTTTCTAAGCAAGAGTTCATTCATAACATGAGTCAGCAATCTGAACTAGAGCTGGTAGGTGAAGAAATGACTTCTTCATCCCCTACTCTCTCATAGTAACATTCAATGAAATTGTTTTTGTATATATGTACAAGAGTTTTTATCAATAGGTTTCTTTTTGAAGGATGCAGATATTCTCTTCAGTAAGGCTCAGGATGTTTTTGAAAACAAAAGGGAAGTCTTTCTGTTGCTATCCCTATTTCAGCCATTTTTACAAAGAATTTTCAAGGACTGTGTTAATTTGAATTAAATTTCTGAGTTTCACTAGGTAATTGGAATGCCTGTATCAAGTAAATAAATGTGTGCTGCTAGGTTTTCAGACTTGTCCTCCTTATTCATACAAGTACCTATTCACCTAGCATTGCCTCCATCAGTGGCTGAAGTTTTAAAAGGGACTTTTACTTATGAACTCATGAGTTACTAGTGCCATTTGACTTGGTTTCACACTAGATTGGATCAGGATAATTATTTTTTTTAGTAGTAGCAGCTATGGGCATTGAGTTATTATTTAGACAGGCACCATTTTGGAAAAAGGTCTCCAGGACTGAGTAGTCTGTTGATTATTATCTATTGGCTTCTATAATATCAAATACACATATTTATATACATTTTTGTCCAACCACTTCATGACTTTCACTTTATACAGTTATAGAGGTTAGTTGTTCATTTGGACAAATCTCTACAGGAATGTATTAAGAACACTCTTCCAATTTTGATACCATCCCATTCCTAGATGGTTTTCAGAGCTACTCCCCAACTCATCTATGCATAAGCAAATCATAAACTTTATCTTTAAGATGAATTTGGGACAAGGGCCTCTGATAGAAAAAGGGTGTAAGAGGTTAACCCGCCAGGATACTGAACAGGTCCACAGGCAGCGGGTACCGACCTGTGGTATAAATAGGAAAACCCATCAGGGTACTGAACATGCCTGTTGCCAATGGGGAATCTTCCTAGGGAAGAAGCTTCTTAGATATTACAGTTACCCCACCGAAGTACTGAACGGGCTCGCTGGTAGTGGGTTCTGACTTTGATATCTCTTTTAAAAGCCTCATCTATACTTGTCTGTATGAACAATGTACCTATGTAAATGTTAAAGAGAGGTCATATGTGTGGGTTAAATGAAATTTAAGGAGATTGTTTGTAATAGCCAATTGATAATCATCTTCAGATACTCTAAATTTTGGTTACCTGATCCTGGCTAAAAAAGGGTTTATGCCTTTAAAGTGTATTGGCGTTTACTGAGTCCATGAACATAGCTGTGAACCTCAACACTGGTTTTTCTTTTCACTGCTCAGACTATCTTGTGTGAAGCTGATTCAAGTTGGCCAGTACCCCATTGGATTGTTTTAGTACTCCTCTTGTCTTGTGTTTTAAGGCACATGTTCTGGTGGAAAAAGTTCTATATGAGTAAAGAGAAATAAGTCTGTGCTCATGGCTAAAGTTTTGAATATGGGAGTGAGATTGATTGTCTATAAATTGTGTTCTATTCTGTTTTTGTATTGCTGATAAAGATTGGTTTCATGACTTAGCTCTGTTTCTGTGTGGAAAGGTGAAGAAGCAACCTTGGAATGAGGTAATTGTGCCATGAGATTGTTGGGGTAAAACAAATTTTCAATCAGTTTTACTTGCCTTTTCAACTCATACAAGTGGTATATTTTGGAGAAAGTCATTTGCTATAATATCATTACTATGCTGGTAATCATTTTTCACCCCTGTCAACTTGAAAATACCTTTTTGTCTTAGACTGGCTGAGGTGCCGAAATAAAATTGGGAAATTGATATATTAAGTGGCGAAGGTAATGAATGCTGGGATAACTTTTAATTGTTATAAACCAAGTGTTTTTTCTTTTAATGTAAGTTTGATGCATTGCGGGATTTACCATAATAATATTATAATCCATCTAAGTCAATACACTACCTTTCCTTCAAAAATAATTTCATGACATGGATCTTTGGCAACATTTTACTTTTTATTATTACTTTGCCATTTCTAATGTAACTTATGTCGTTAATATGCTCCCATTTAAATTCTTGAACGCCATGGTTAAGTTGACATTAGATGTCTTAAGATCATGAGCTTATCAAGATGCTCATTTTAGCTGAGTTAAAGAAGAAGGATCAGGTATGGGAACAAGTCATATATGAACTGTCCAATTCCCATCTCAAATCATCCCTGGGCAATGATCTATGTGAGTCTCTTATCCCTGATCTTGTTGACAAAGCATCCTTTGTAAATGTTTCTGAGCATCAAGCCAGTCATATTCAGGAACTAGCAGTCAAGAGCTATAAGAAGGCTGGACCATCCCATGTTAAGAAGTTTCAGGGGTCTCAAGGGCAGCATGTAAACTCTCGGTCTGGGGGGAAAAGGTCAATCTGATAATGGAGATTTGCTTGCTTCATCAAATCGTAGATTTACCCGTAGTATGGTTGTTCAAGAGAAGAAGGAGTCCAAAGGTAAGGCACCTGTACATGTCCAGCTGTCATCATCCACTTCTTCTTCTGCCCATGATAATTCTGATTCACATGGTTCCCATCATCATTCCTCCATACCGAGTTCTGTCAATGAGCCTTCATTGCCAGCCTCACCTTCAAAATCAGGTATGAAGTCTGCTAAATCTCATTGGTCAGATGTTTCAACTTAGGGAGTTGAATACTTTAGACAGAGAAATTTTAAGTTGACTAAAAATTACAGGAGTATGTTAGACTGGACCGATTTAAGTTGACTGAAAATGAAATTTTGAAAGCTAAGGTAGTATCTTTACAAACCTTAGTTGATGATATTACAGGGTCTAATCGTAGTCTTGGGAAACAGTTAAAGAACAAGGACAAACAATTTGAAACATTGCTTAGTGCACAACAACAAACAGCTCCATCACCTCCTCAAGTACAAGTCATGTTTAATACTTCACCCTCAGCTTCTGGAGTTTGATCCAAAGATTAATCATCTACTTTGAGTTTCCAATTTTGTCTACTTGAAACTTTCTTGCATAGGGACATGCAAGATCTTCAGTCTGGGGGAGATGTTGGCCTCCTATTTTGACTGTTTAGCACTATATTTTCTAGTTTCAAGTCTCATGAACCAAGTAATAATCAGCTTCATTTAGTTTTGTTTTGTGCATGGTTATGCCTCTTGAAGATCAACATTGCTAAGTGCTTTGGTAAGTGACTTTTTAATTGTTTAGTTATTATTTTGCTTTGTTTTTATGTATATAATGGAACTTTTAGTTTTCATTTAATAATGGGTCAATTAATAAATATTTATTTCTTTCATGCAGTGGTCTTTTGGTTGTTCGATTCAATGCTTGTCTCGGCACTTGAGGAGTGTATGTTGACTATTAAAGATATTTGGGGGATTTTATTTCTCGGGATAATATCTTGTTTGATTTCCAATCGCTTCCAGGACGAAGGTGCAGTTATCCAGTGCTGTTCTGAGGATGTCATTTGCTCAAAGTGGCATTCCCTTCATTGATCAGAAACCTGATTTCGGGCTCAATTTCTGAGCAATCGGTTGGGAATTGTTTGAAGTGGTTCGAAACCCACTTCACAAATGGCCCCATTTACCCCTACCTATGGGTAATTTTCATAATTTCTGAACGAATGTGGAGAAATCCTTTTCGGAACAGACATGGTTTTTCCAGATTTCAGTGTTGGCCGCTTTCTAGGTAGTTGCATGAATTTCTGAATTTTGGGATGGATCTTGTCCATCTATCCATGTATAAATAGATCCTTATAAGGAGATATACGGAGGAAAAAAAGACATTGTAAACTCTATTTTTTTCAATTGATCAAGCATTTATCTCTTTAAGGCTTTGATTTCAGACTTGTGAGCATTGAAGGCAGGGCCCACCTTCAACACTAACCATCTATGCATATTATTGTTTTCCTCTGCTGTAAGTAAAGTCAGATTACCTCTTTTAAGACTGTTTTCTGTAGATGAATGCCAATAGCTTCATTCACTTGTGATTTGGAAATGAGATTCGTATTTACACAGAACTAGTTCGTTGTCATTACAATGTTTATGATGGATTCGATTATATTTGGCTTGCAGTAAGATCAAGTTAACAGAGGATTGAAAGTAGATTTGGATTCCATACTTCTTTTATTTCCAGCGTGATATCAATTATTGAATGGCTACAACACTTGTTTAAAACTCTTTTTGGCTGTCGATTTTACAAAACTGTAGAGTATTTGAAGAGATGGATTGTAGTATGAAAGACTTGCAATACCTATTGAATGCATAGAGGTTTTAAAGATATTAGCTTACAGAGTATTTAAGGCTTTTCAAACAGCATTTTGAATTGGCTAGATAGGAATTGGAATCATGCTTTTGTTCACTTCATGGTGTTGAATGAAATTAGGGAAAAGAATCATAGTTCACTGACAGATGACAGCATTATTTCCTAAGATTTGAATATCAGTATCATAGTCCATGTAGATGAGAGTGAGTGTGTATTCTCTAAAAAGTTCCAATATTCATTTGTGTGCATAGAACGCAGGTAGAATATATTTGATATTAGCAGCAAGTCCAAATTTCATTTTATTAACTGTCTGTGGATGATTTAGGGTTAAGAAGAGATAGATTTCATTTCAGTAGTTGTTTGAGAGTGCTACGTGTTTGTATAAACTTAGGCATCAGATTCTTTAGGGTTGATAGGTGCAGTCTTAGGTACAATATAAGGTCATTAATATTGACTCAACATATTCGTTCTGTAGGTAAGTTTGGAACTAGGATTTTCCTCTAATAAATTATTTACTTGTTAGGTTGCTTGCTCTGAAGAATAGATCATAATTAGCATAGCTTAAGGTTTCTGTAGCTTAGTATAGATCGATGATTTCTTTGGAAGGTTTCTATAGCTTAAGGTTGATGTAGGTTACAATGAATTTGACAGTGTTGTAGATTGTAAGATAGGGATTAGCAAGCTGATTCTCTTTTCTTTAGGACAAACATAATAACTCTTAGCATTGGTCATTCAATAGAGTAATAGTTCCATCAATTACATTTTGTTTCTTATCTGTGAGTAGACTAAATTACTATTAGCATGAGCATTGAAACTACCTTTCCTGCACATATGGTGTAGCAGCTCGAATTTTACGTATCCTGGTTGACAATTAATTGAAGGTAAATTAAACAACAATAATTTTACCCAATAGCTTTGGAAACTTATTTCCATCGTATTCTATCAATTCATATGATCCCTTTTTTAATACTTTAGACACAATATATGTTCCTAACCACATTAACTTAAATTTTCCTACCCCCAAAGGTTCCTTATCTTGGTCATAAACCAACACAAGGTCTCCTTCAGAGAACACCCTAGGTTTAATAGATTTGTCATATTGGATTTTGACTCATTTTTTCTATCTCGCGTTTGTTTTAAGTGCATCTCTGCATTGTTCATATAGGTGTTCTATATGCAGCAAACACTCTTCTAGAGAAGAATTTTTGGGCAGAAATTGTATTTCCATTTTTAACGATGGTATTTCACATTCTATGGGTGTGACTACTTCAACCCCGTGAATGAGTTGGAAATGTGTAAAACCTATGGCGGACTTGACCATGGTTCAAGATTCCTGAAGTGTCGAATACAGCATGATGTGCCAATTTGACCTACTTGCATTAATAGTCCTCTTTAGAATGATTTTCAAAGTTTTATTCAGAGCTTCTACTTGTCCATTAGCTTATGGGTAAAAATAAGGTGAGTGATCTTGTTTAAATACAAGCAAAGTAGTCAATTCAGTCATCATCCTATTCTGTAAATGGATACCATGGTCCTTGACAATGTGCTTCGGGATCTTGAATCTAACAATGATTTGGTTGAATATGAAATAGTTTGTGGTTTCACCATCAGCTTTAAATGTACGCATTGACTCTACCCACTTAGTAAAGTAGTCAATAGCGAAAATGATATACTTATGCCCCCAGTCAAAATTGGGTTGTAGGTCATGAAATATACCCCCCACTTAGTGAAGGGCCCTAACGTGATGATGGGGTAAAGTGGAGAAGGATGTGACTGCATCTTTCTGGTGTAAAGATGAAAAGGATGACAATGTTTAATAGCTTCCATGGAATCTTTGAACATGGTGGGCCAAAATAGACAGACACGCAAGATTCTATGGGCCATTGCTAACATAGATAAATGACCCCCACATGCTCCACCATGAGCATCATTTAGGACAATCTCAGCCTCCTCATGAGTAAGAAATCAACAAAGAATTGAATTTACCCCTCTTCTTTACAAATTATCACCGATAACTAGGTAGTTTTTAGCATTCATTCATAATTCCTGTCGTTCTTCTTGTGAGAATTTTATGTTGATTTATTTGTAACTTCATAAGATATTATGATGTTTATTATCATTGTATGTTTTTGTACCCCCATTGGAGATGTTTTTTCATCCTTGAGGTATGTCTTTATCGTGTCTAGACCTTGAGGTACAACCTCTATTTTAAGTCAGGCCAATAGTCCCTAGTGTGACATCATGCAATGTGTATTTAGAGTCTCTTTAAGAGAAGTCGTCCATGTTAGTGAAACATGTCATCCTAGTCATGAAAAAGGTCAGTCACTTGATTAGTATAAATAGGGAGGCTCCCTCCATCATTTATACACACCTCACACTCACTCAAGTTCACATGAGAGAGAGAGAGAGAGAGACAAGGGAGGAGAGATAGATAGTCATTGAATAATTCTTATTACTGGGATTGATCATCTTATGACACAATCTTTGTAACTGTACTATTCTCAAGAAGTTTGCGAGGTTTTCTCTGTTATGGTTTCCTCAGTGAAAATTTTTGTGTCTTGTTTATCTGTCATATCTTATGCATCTTGTTGTACTTGTTATTCTTTCACAGAAAGATCCTAATTAATATAATAAGATCTAGAAAAATTGACATGGTATCAGAGCCTATATGAAAGAAGGCATTGTGCAGCTGTAGAAACTAGGGATTCCTTATTCAAGGTGTTCTCTCCACATATCATCAAGAAAAGAGGGCTAGGATAACTCGCCTCAATAGGGTGCATCTTTTGGTGGAAGAAATTTCATATTTGAAGAAGTTTCATTTTTTACCCTGTCACTAGTTCCAAGAGAAACTAGGGCATCAAGTTTCAGAGGCTTCCAACCTCAGTCTTCAGAAAGTGATCTTGCTGAGAAAATCACCTCAAGGAGGCACATATTTATGTCCAAACATAATTCCCAAACTCCAAGTTTTGAAAATTAGGGTTTCTCTAACAAACCGTAGGTCATTTAGCTCCAGAACCAGGTTGGACACCTCAAATCAGTAAGATATAAATATTTGTTATTTAAATTTGAGGTTCTCATTTGAACAGATTCCTCACAAAACTTAGCTTGAGTAAAATCTTGGAGGGGTTGATAACTTTCGAGCATGGAAATATAGAATATCTGTGATCCTTGAAGAAAATAATTTGGATCAGTACATCACTGAGGAGGTTCTAGAACTAGAGGGAGATGAGGTGAAGGATACTCATAAGAGAAGCATGGATAAGTCCAAGAGAATCATTGCATATTATATTAAGGATCACCTCATCCCCCATGTGTCTTAATTCACAACACCAAAGGAAGTATATGATTTTTCGACAAAGATGTTTGAAGGAAAGAACATCAACTAGAAGATGACTTTGAGGAACCAGTTGAAGAATGTGAAGATACAAAACTCTGAGACTATGCAGTATTACTTCACAAGGGTTGCTGAAATCAAATAACAACTTGAAGCAGTTGAAGAGAATGTCGAAGAAGGAGAAATTGTAATGACTACCTTGAATGGTCTCCCTAGATCATGGGACTCATTCATTCAAGGAATTTGTGCAAGAAATAGGTTGATCTCTTTCAGCAGACTCTGAGAAGAATGTGCACAAGAAGAATCTCGACTCATGACAAGTGAAGAGAATATGGGAGCAACTGAAGATCAATATCTCATAGTTCACAATAGGAAGAACTTCAAGAAGAAGGATAACTTTCATCACAACACAAAGAAGGAAAATAAACAAAACAAGACCAAGAGACATCCTTCAAATGTTCAATGCTATATTTGTGCTGAAAAGGGACACCTCGCAAGAGATTGTCCCATCAGGAAAAGGATACTTCATGATCATGTTTCCAAAGATGATGAACCAACAAAAAAAATATTCATAAGAGAGAAGGATTATTCATATGAAGAGTATGTGCTAATATCAACACTTACTAGAACTATCTCACACTGAAGCAATGATTGGCTTGTGGATAGAGGAGCTTCTAAACACATGATGGGATACAAGGAATCATTCATCAATACCCCATAAAAGGGAGTGGATAATATTCATAGAATCCTGACTCCAAGAAATCCTTAAATTTGAAGGATGTGTTATATGTTCTAGGATTGTAGAAGAATCTTCTCTCCATATCTACACTAGATGAAAAGGGAATTATAGTTTCATTTGTCGATGGCCAAGTTCTAATGTGTCCTAGAGGGAATACAATAGAGGATGCAACAGTGATTGGATAAGAATATGGAGGCTTGTACAAGCTAAAGGGACAACATGAACAAGAATGGGTTCATGAGTCATTGAACCAAATGAAATATGGCACAAAAGGCTTTCACATGTGCACTACCAATGGAAAGCAAAGCAATCTTTGGACTGCCAGAAATCCAAGAAAATAATGAAGAAGTTTGCAAAGTATGTGCATAAGGAAAGAACAAAAAGACGACATTTACCAGTATTGAGAGGAAGGCCAAAGGAATACTGGAGATAGTACACTTAGATGTATGTGGACACATGTCTTCTAGCTCATTAAGCGGGTATGTGTATTATGTTTCCTTTATAGATGAATTTTCATGCAAGACTTGGATATATTTATTGAAAGGGAAAAATGAAGTTTTCAGTAAGTTCAGGGATTATAAAGCCTTGGTCGAGAACCAAACCGATTGGAAGATCAACATTCCATGATCAGATAATAGTGGAGAATTAACCTCAGAATAATTCAAGGAACTCTACATAGAGTCTCAGAATAAGAGGGAGTTGAGAACTCCATACAATCATCAGCAGAATGGGGTTGCGAAATGAAAGAACCAAACCATCATGGAAGCAACAAAATAAATGTTGCATAACCAAGATCTTCCTATGCACCTTTGGGCGGATGTAGCAAGGACAATTTTGTATGTACAAAAATGTACTCCTCATCAAGTACTTGAAAACAAGACTCCTAAAGAGGATTTCTCTGGAGAGAAACTAAAAGTCATCCATATGAGAATATTTTGCTTCTCGATGTACTTACACATCCCAAAGGAGAAAAGGACCAATCTCGATCCTTCAAAATGTATTCACTTGTATATCATATGTCTTGTACCTCGATGTTTATTTAGCTCCAAATCTAGATCTGACATATTAACCTCGTAAGATCTAAATCTTTTGTATTTCCATTTGAGGTTCTCAGTTAAGATGTCTCATCATATCAAGTTTGATGAAAATCTTGATGGAGCTGACAACTTCTGAGCATGGAAGTATAGGATCTCCCTGGTCCTAGAAGAAAATGAGTTGGACACCTACATCTATGATGAGATTCTAGTTCCAAAGGGAGATGAGGCTAATGCATTACACAAGAAGAAGTTGGTTATGACTAAGATTATTATTGCTGATTCAATCAAGGATCACCTCATACCACAGGTGTCCTCCCTAAAGACACCTAAAGTTATGTTTGATGCCCTAACCAAATTGTTTGAAGGAAATAACATAAACCAGAAGATGACCTTGAGGAACCAATTGAAGATTGTAAAGATCCAAAATGCAGAGACCATACAGTCACACTTCACAAGGGTCTCCCAGATCAAAGAACAACTTGAAGCAGTACATGAAGAAGTGGAGAATGCAAAGATTGTAATGACCACCTTGAATGGTCTCCCTAGGACATGGGACTCTTTCATTCAAGGGATCTGTGCCAGAAAGAAGTTATTCAAGTTCAGCAGACTATGGGAAGAATGCTCTCAAGAAGAAGCTCAGATAGCAGCTCAAGAAGAAAATATGGGAAGCGAAGATCAAGCTCTCATAGTACAATCCAAGAAAACTAGATCTAGCCACCACAGAGGTAAGTACTCTCATCAAAGGAATAACTTTAGAAAGACTAGAGATAAGTCTAAGTTCATTTTCTATACATGTGATGAAAGAGGACGCTTTGCTATAGATTGTCCTAGAAAAAAGAGTAGCTCTCACAAGAAGAAGGGAAACAAGAGAAGAAATCATGCTCATGCTACAGAGTATGATGAACCTTCCATAAAGAGAAACAGATAAGATAGTGATGATTCATCAAGTGATGAAGAATATGTTCTGATCTCTGCTCTCATGGGAACTATCACACATGGAAGCAATGATTGGTTTATAGACAGTGGTGCTTCCAAACATATGACAGGATTCAAGGAATCCTTTGTGAAACTATCTGAACATGAATCACCTCACAAGGTGAAACTCGAAGATGACTAACAGTATCCAATAAAAGGTAGTGGTGAGTCCTCATACAAGCTAGAATCTGGAAATTATATCAAGATGAAATATGTATTGTTTGTACCTGGACTAAAGAAGAACCTCCTCTCCATATCTGCATTGGATGCAAAAGGAACGAGGGTTGCATTTGTAAATGGTGAATTCCTCATGTGGCCAAAGGGAAAGTCTTTCAATGATGCAATAGTGATTTGGGAACAAGAAGGAGGACTATACAAATTGAAGGGCCAACCAAAACAAGCTTTGGTTCATGACTCGATAGAACCAAATTAGCTTTGGCATAGAAGGCTTGCACATGTGCATTATAGAGCACTACCACTTGCAAGCAAAGCTATTGAAGGTCTCCCAGAAATGAAAACAAAACATGAAGGTGTATGCAAAGGATGTGCGAAAGGGAAGAACAAAAAGAAGACATTTCCAAGTAGCGAGAGCAAGGCAAAAGGAAACTTGGAAATCATCCACTACGATGTGTGTGGTCTAATGTCATCCAGTTGACTAAGCGGGTATGTATACTATGTTTCTTTTATTGATGATTTTTCTAGAAAGGCATGGATATACTTTATGAAGAACAAAGATGAAGTATTCATCAAGTTCAAGGAATTCAAAGTCTTGATCGAGAATCACACAAGAAAGAAGATCAAGACCTTTCAATCAGTTAATGGTGGAGAATTCACATCAAATGAATTCAAAGAGCAATGCAAAGACTCAGGGATTAAGAGGGAGTTATCCACCCCATATAATCCACAATAGAATGGGATTGCAGAAATAAAGAATATAACAATCATGGAAGCAGCAAGGGCCATGCTTCATGATCAAGATCTTCCCATGCATCTATGGGCAGAAGCTGCCAGAATAGTGGTATATGTACAGAACTGTAATCCAGACAAAGTACTCGAGAACAAGACACCTGAAGAAGTCTTCTCCAGCAAGAAACTAGAAGTCAGCCATCTCAGAATATTCAGTTGTCCTGTATACATACACATTTCAAAATAAAAGAGAATGAAGTTAGATCCTTCAGGAAAGAAGGGTATATTTATGGTATACTATGAAATCTCGAAGGCTTACATAATATACTTCCCAGGATTCAAGATTATTGACATCAGTAGAGATGTAACATTTGACGGAGATTCAACCTACATCAAATCCAGGAAGAGACCAGCTGAAGAACCTGAAGAAATAGAAGCACCTAGAATTCATGATACAACCATGAATGAAGAAATTCAAGAAGAGGATCGAGAATTAGAAGAACCTCAAGAAATTGTGGATCCACCTCAGGAGAATAATCCTCACAAGAGGAAACATGCTTGGGTATGTGAAATTATCCAAGGTGCAAAAAGATATGGAGCTTCAGAAGAAACACATAGAGGAAGGAAGAGAACTAGGTCCTGCTCCAGTTATGTAGCCCCGCTATGTGACATTATTGATAAAGAACCTTCCAACTATAAAGAAGCGGCAGAAAGGAAAGAATGGAAGGATGATATGATTGAAGAGTATCAATTGATCGTGAAGAATGATGTTTGGGATGTTGTCCCAAGACCAGAAGGAAGTCCATTGTAACTTCCAAATGGATCTACAAGATCAAGCATGTTGTAGATGGCAGCATAGAGAAATATAAAGCAAGATTTGTGGCTCGTGGTTTCTCCCAGAAATAAGGAATAGATTATGAAGAAAATTTTGCACCTGTAGCCAGATACACTTCCATCAGATCAGTACTTGCTCTGGCTGCAATAATGAAATGGAAGATACACCAGATGGATGTCAAGACTGCTTTCTTGAATGGTGTAGTAGAAGAGGAAGTGTATGTGGAGAATCCACTCAGTTTTGAGACACATGACAGGGAGTCTCATGTGTGTAGATTGAAGAAATCCCTGTATAGTTTGAAATAGGCACCCAGGAGATGGTACGGCAGAATTGATGGCTTCCTATCCAGTTTGGGCTTTACCAAGAGTAAAGCAGATTCCAACCTTTACTACAAGGTTGAATATGGAAACCCAGTGATACTCCTATTGTATGTGGATGATCGGTTTGTAAAAAGTATGGATGGGTTGATTGCTGATACGAAGAGGAAAATTGCTGCCGAGTTTGAAATGAAAGACTTGGGTATGATGCACTATTTCCTAGCCATGGAGGTGTGGCAGAATGCAGATGGAATCTTCCTTGGACAAGGGAAGTATGCAGTAGAGATTCAGGATGATGGAATACAAGGCCATAACCACACCTATGGCATCAAACCTAAAGCTATTCAGTGATGCTTCATCAGAAGTGGTTGATGCTATGATGTATCATTAGATGATTGGGTCCTTGATGTACCTGACAAACATGAGACCAGATATTTGCTTTGCTGTGAACACCTTGAGCCAGTTCCTGATAGATCCGAGACAAGTTCACTTGATTGCTGCAAAGCATATTCTAAGGTACCTAAACGGTACAGTTGATTATGGGCTCAAGTACAAGGAAAATTAGAAGATTAACTTGGAGGGTTATGTTGATTCAGATTGGGAAGGCAGTGCCATCGATAGGAAGAGTACTTCAGGATGCTGCTTCAGTATGGGATCAGGTGTGATCTCTTGGTTTAGTAGGAAGTAGTCCTGTGTGGCACTGAGTACAGCTGAAGCATAATATGTCACAGCTTGTTTAGCTAGTTGCGAAGCAGTGTGGTTGAGAAAGCTACTGTCTGATTTATTTGATCTCCAGTTGGATGCTACTTGTATATATTGCAACAAACAGAGTTGTGTGAAGTTGTCAAAGAACCCAGTGTTCCATGACAAGTCAAAGCATATCGAGATCAAGTATCACTATATCAGGGATATGGTGCAGAGAGGAGCAGTGAAGCTCCAGTATGTT
>LPNX010173315.1:803457-826938 GCA_001517045.1 Pseudotsuga menziesii
ACGAAACCATTGGCCAAAGTGAAGTTTGAGTACTTTAGGGATAAGCTTGGTGTTCTCTAGATCAAGTTTCCCTCCAAAGAGAAATGATGAGACCTAGAGCCATTCTAACATGGTGAGAGGATTAGGTTCCTTCCATGGTCAGATGTAAGGGCTAATCCATTCTGTCATGGTGAGAGAATTTTGTTCCTTCCATGTCATATGTGAGTGCTAAGCCATTCTGATGTGACTGTAGGATTGGTTCCTACATGATCAGATATAAGTGCTGAATTCCATTCTTGGAATGGAGGCACCTGGTCAGTTACTAGGAATACTCAGTCTAGGACTGAGGGCCATTTTGATATGACTATAGGATGTAGTCTCACATGATCAAATGTGAGTGCATGGCCATTCTAATGTGATTGAGGTATGTGTTCCCAGTTGATCAGATATAAGGGTTGATTCCATTCTCTGGGAGAATGGAGGCACCTAGTTAGTTATCAGGAATCCTCAGTCTGGGACTAAGAGCCCTTTCGATGTGATGCTTTCAAACATGGTTGCATGTAAGTGCAGATCCTTTCTGAAAAGATGAGGTCAGATGTAAGTGTAGAGCCTTTCTAACAAGATGAGGTCGAATGTAAGTGCAGAGCCTTTCCAACAAGATGAGGTTGGATATAAGTGTTGAGCCATTCTGGCGCGATGTGTTTACACATGGTCAGATGTGAGTGCTAGGCCTTTCAGACAAGATGAGGTCAAATGTGAGTGTTGGGCATGCCTTTTTGACAAGATGAAGTCAGATGTAAGAGTTGGGCGGGCCATTCTGACTTAGGGTCAGATGTAAGTGCTAAAGACCTACATGAAGGGTAGGCCTACAACTAGGATGAAAAAGGGCTGGCTCTGTAGAACTTCCTATGATGAGAAGAATAGACAAATAGCACCAATGATGATGATCTAGACTTGATGATGATCCAGATCAAGTGATGATCTAGATTTGACGATGATCCAGACTTGATAATGATCTAGATCAAGTGATGATCTAGATTTGATGATGATATAGTGATGATGATCCAGCAGTGATGATCCTGCAGTCGTGATGATCCAGATCCTGTGATGAAGAAGACTTGAAGATGAAGACAACTTGAAGATGAAGATGATGATATGATCCAGTCGATACAGAGAAGAAGACCAGTGCTGAAAACTGTGTCGAAAGAATACCTTCCTAGTTAAGAGGGAGTGTTGATGTATTTGTAACTTCGGAATGTATTCAGTTGTATATCTTATGTCTTGTACCCCGATTTTTATTCCAGGAAGTGTCTATAATGTATTTGAGTCATGTCATGCCTTGATGTTCCTATCGGGAGGTTCTATAATGTAAACAAGTCATGTCAAGTCATTGTGGGTAACCATCCTATTGTTCAAGGGTTAAAGTACCCACAGTTCTGGGGCACTAGGGTTATTAGACTCTCCTAGAGAAGTCGGCCCTAATGAGTCATTTTCAAGTCAAGAATTAGTATAAATAGAAAGTGAGCCTCTCTATTTATAACAAACTCACTCACACTCAGTTGTAGTGCATAGCTAAGGAAGAAGAAGTTGTTGGGGCTAGAAAGAAAGAGGCTACCACTGTCGGGATATCATCTTACTATTTTTGGGGCTTTGCTATTTGGTGCTGATTCTATCTCTGAGGAAGTTGTGGGGTTTTCTCCTTTATGGTTTTCCTGAGAAAAATCTTTGCGTTCATTGTATTATGTATTTGATTGTTTTGTTTGTTATTCTCTCAGTTAACATCCTAAGTTAATGCTAGCTTAAATGATACAAATCTAATAGTATATTCGTAGGGTACATTGATACATCAAATTTTTACCAAATATAATTCCCAGGATTCAAGAAGATCGACATAAGTAGAGATGTAACCTTTGATTTAGACTTAGCATACTTCAAATCTAATAGGAAACCTATTCAAAAGGTCGAGGAACCTGAAGATACAAGAGCCCGAGATATGGAAATTGGAGAAGAAATTCCAGAAGACCATGAATATCATGACATGGTAGAACCATAAGAACTAGTAGAGACAATCCTTGAGAAGGACTCCCATAAGAGGAAACCATCATGGGCGCGAGAGCTCATACGAGAAGTCGAAAGGTATGGCGCTCCAGAAGGAATACATAGAGAGAGAAAATGGGCAAAGACTTACAATATATATGTGGTCTTTCTATGTGACATCATTGACAAAGAACCTTCACGTATGAAGAGGTTGCAAAAAATAAAGAATGGAAGGATGATATGATCGAGGAGTATCAGTTGATCATGAAGAATGATGTTTAGGACATAGTTTAGAGACAAGAAAAGAAGTCTGTCGTGACTTCGAAGTGGATCTACAATATCAAGCATGCTACGAATGGTAGCATTGAGAAATACAAGGCAAGGTTTGTAGCATGAGGCTTCTCACAAAAAGAAGGCATATAATAAGAAAATACATTTGCACCTGTGGCAAGGTACACTTCCATTAGGAACATACTTGCATAGGAAGCAATTATGAAATGGAAAATACACCAAATGGATGTTAAGATAACTTTCTTGAATTGTGTAGTCAAGGAGGAAGTGTACGTGGAACAACCGTTGGGATTCAAGACACATGGCAGGAAGACCCATGTTTACAAATTGAAGAAGGATTTGTATTGATTGAAACAAGCACCAAGGACATGGTACGACATGATGGATAAATTCTTGATGAGCCTAGGATTTACCAAGAGTAAAGAGGATTCCAACCTTTATTTCAAGGTTGAATATAGAATACCAATGATGCTCTTGCTACATGTCGATGACTTGTTTCTAACATGAAAAGAGGAACTCATTAAAGATGCAAGGAGGATACTTTCTACATAGTTCTATATGAAATACCTAGGTATGATGCACCACCTCTTAGGCATGGGGGTGTGGCATAGTGCAGATGGATCTTCCTTGGTCAAGGAAAGTATACAATGGATATTCTGAAGAGATTCTGAATGCTAGACTGCAAGGAAATATCCAAACCTATGGCATCTAACTTGAAACTTCTAAGTGATGCTTCATTCGAGACAGTTGATTCCATGATGTATCGTCAAATGATTGGCTTATTGATATACTTGACGAATACAAGGCCAGTCATATTCTTTGTGGTGAACACCTTAAGGAATTTCTGGACGGATTTGAGACATGTTCACCTAATAGTTGCAAAGTATGTGCTAAGGTACCTAAAACATATAATGGATTATGGGCTCAAATATGATGCGAATATGAATATTAAGCTACACAGTTATGTTGATTCAGATTGGGAAGGTAGCGCCACTGACAGGAATAGAACCTCAGTTTGTTGCTTTTGTTTGGTATCTTGCATGATCTTTTGCTTTAGTAGGAAATAATCATGCATGGTGCTAAGTACAACCAAGGCAAAGTATGTTCTCTCTTTCTTTTCTAGTTGCGAGGTAGTGTGGCTACAAAATATAGTATCTGATTTGTTTGATCTCCAGTTGGATGTGACTTGTATATTCTCGACAATCAGACTTGTGTGAAGCTATCAAAAAACCATGTGTTCCATGACAAGTTGAAGCACATCGAGATCAAGTTCCACTATATAATGGATATGGTGCAAAGAGGATTAGTGAAGCTCTAGTATATGGAAACATACGAGCAGATAGTCAATGTGTTGACCAAGCCTCTAGCAAGAGTGAAGTTTGAGTAATTCAAAGAAAGACTTGGTATGATCTAGAATGAGACCCCTTCAAAGAGGGAGTGATGTGTTCTACCATAGATAGAGAGACAGGTTGTCTGAGCATAAAATCTTGGTGAAGATAGTAGTTTTCTCATACGTAATCAGTCCTGTAGGTTGTCCTTGGATGTAACAAGTCCTGGAAAATATTCTAGGTTATACTTTGATGTAATTAGTCGTGATATGATTCTACTCTAGAAATAGTGGATGCATAATATCTCACATGGGAAATGAGACAGGTTTTTTGAGCGGGAAAAATCCTGGTGAAGCAAGATTCTTGGACTTAATCAATCCTGTAGGTTTCCCTTGGATGTAATTATTCCTGGCAATGCTCGCAGGTTATCCTTGGACGTAATCTGTCCTGAGACAAGTTATAAAATATTAAATATGATCCCTAGCGTGGTACCCATGTTACTCGAATGTAATAAGTCATGTGGGTTTTTCGAGTGTAAGAGCCATGGAATCATACGCAAGTTATTCGGATGTAATACGCTTCGAAGGTTATCCAAACAGAAAAGATCCTAGATGCAAGTTGTTCAGATGTAATAAGTCCTTGAGGTTGACCTAAAACGCAAAATTCCTGATGTATCAGGTTGTTTGGTCGTAATTCGTTCTTACATATACATATATATATATATATATGTGTGTGTGTGTGTGTGTGTGTTTGTTCCCATGATGAGATGATTAGGTCATGAATCATGTGAGGTGAACCTAGGAGGTTCTCCTTTACTGGTAGAACACAGGCTGACCATGGATTCTCTATTTTTTTTTGTGCAAGAAAAAAATATGATCTAGATACGACAAGGTAAAGGTAGAAGATGTATGTTATTACTGTGGCAATGTAAATAAGGTCATGGACAATCCCTACAAGATGGATTGCTCAAAGATGTGATGAAGACCTGAATGAGGACTAGGCCTACACCTAACATGAAAAATGGTTGTCTCTGTAGAAACATTCGATGACTGATAGTACCATTTGATGATCGATAATAAGATGATGATGGCAGCAACTATGATGATGACTCTATGACTCTACTATGAAGACTTGACCAGATGTGTTGATGACTATGGAAGAGAGAGAATAACTTCCTAGTTAAGAGGGAGTGTTTACGTATTTATAGCTTCAGAAGATATTTTGATGTATAGTATCATTTTATGTTGTTGTACCCCCATTGGAGATTTGTTTTCCTCCTTTAGGTATGTCTTTATGGTGTCTATACCTTGAGGAACAACATCTGTTATAATTCAGGAAAATAGTCCCTAGTGTGACATCATGTAATGTGTATTTGGAGCCTCTCTAGGATAAGTCAGCACTATTAGTGAAACAGATCGGCCTAGTCAAGTAAAAGTTCAGTGACTTGATTGCAATAAATAGGGAAGTGCCCTCCATGATTTATACACACCTCACACTCACTCAAGTTCACATGAGATAGAGAGAGAGACAAGGGAGGAGAGATATATAGTTGTTGGATACTTCTTATTACTGGGATTGATCATATTATGACACAATCTTTGTGATTGTACTATTCTTAGGAAATTTGTGTGGTTTTCTCCTTTATGGTTTCCCCTGTGTAAATATTTGTGTCTTGTGTATCTATTATATCTTATGCATCTTTTTGTACTTGTTATTCTTTCAGAAAAAAGGTCCTAATTAATATAATAAGATCTATAAAAACTAATAGGTTGTTGGAAACTTCAAATTTTAAAGATATATTAAAATATCTCCATATCAAGGAATGGTGGTTTAGATCAAGAAGATGTGTTCATATGGAAATGATTCATCTTGTATCATTGTACTCTTGTCACTAGGGAACTTGAAGATGAGTTTCCCAAATACTAAATACTTTTTGGATTTAGCGGATTGAATATCCAAGTCAAAATCTTGGAGTATGATGACCCACTTATTAAATTTTCCCCCGATTATACGTCAGGATAAAACATAATGGAAAGGATTCACATTCGCTACTATAGTGGTTTTCCTGAGTAATATATAATGAGAAAACCTTTGAACAACAGACACTGTTGCTAAAGACAACTTCTCGACGTGTGAATATCGTAGTTCAGGCCCTACTAAAGATCGGTAAGACAATAGATGACATGCTCCTGGATCTGTTCATCTTCCTGAAACAACACTACACCAATTGTAGACTCCGATGCTGCCAGATATAGTATAAATTCCTTCGCATAATTTGGTGGATGCAACAGAGGAGCTGACAATAATGCCTTCTTCAATGCCTTGACTGATTGTATTGTAGATTCATCCCATGGAAATGGAGTGTCTTGTTTTAGAAAGTGCATGAAACCTTTAGTTATCTTGGCATAATTCACTATAAAATGTCTAACAAAGTTCGATATTCCTTACAAACTATGAAGTTGTTGAATGGTGCAAGGAGGAGGTGGATTAACAATTGCCTTAACTTTCAAAGGATCGACCCTAATTCCCTTGTTGAAAACAATTAAACCTAATAATCATCTTGATTCGACACATATGACACATTTATGAGGGTTGAAACAAATCTTATAATGTCGAAATCTCTCAAAAACCAAATGAAGATGATCCAAATGATCTTTTCTCTTCCAGGAATGTGTCGAAAGATCATCTAAGTAGGGCTCGACAATGTGCTTAATGTCGTAAAAAGAGAAACTCATTTCCCTTTGAAAGGTAGACCCGGTGTTATTTAATTCAAAAGGCATATTTTTGTATGTGAAAGTATGCAAGGGAAAAATAAAAGTGGTCTTATGTTGGTCCTTGGGTTTGATTTGAATTTTATTGTATCTCAAGAAGCCATCCATAAAAGAAAAGATCTCTCTACCTACACACACATTGATTATTTGGTCAATGAATGGCATGGGATAGTTATCCTTTGGACACACCTTATTCATGTATTTTAAATCAATACATACATGTACAGTTCCTTTTTTTTAAAGAAATGGGGTATATGAAGCCATCTTTCAACATTTTTTCAACTTCAGCCTTAACAGTTGTCACCTTCTACGGGTTAACAGGATGTAGCTTTTGTCAAACATGTTTGATATGGGCATATATCTGATCTAATGTTACACAATAGATGGGTCTATGACCACCATTTCCTCGTAATACCAGGCAAAAACATCGCAAAATTCCTTGAACAATGTGTGTAGATGGAAATTTCTTCGGGAGAAGAATTTACTCCAATATAGAAATTTTATATGATGCCAAGCTTGGTGGATGGTTGTAGAAATGTTCACCATGTTCCCGTCGAAAAACAATCCTTCCTTAGTTAGACAATTTATAGGTTGGTCAAGACCTTCACTTAGTCTCTAATGGAACTTGGAGTTATCAATTCTTCTTAGTCGTGGTAGGAAATAGGACTTATGATGCAAATCTTTGCATTTTTTATCATGTCCTATCATGGCCTCCAGAATGGCTTTGTCATATGGTAGAACCATATCCAATAAATCATATGAGTAAGTCGAATTCACTGCCCATGCGGGAAAGTAAGCTTCATCTAGGTCCTCTGAGATGGAAGGAGTCGAGATCGAATCGGTAGAAACATCATATATAGGTTTGTAGGATACGTCTACTACATATCAGGGCACATTAGGTTCAAATTTCGAGGGGAGGATCCATGGATCAGTGCTATCTATGACTGAAGAAACTTCTCTAGATATACAAACGGTCTTCCCTACACTAGTTGTTCTGAGGTAGCTTATGGGAGTAGGAAAATCAAAAGTGCCCATAAGTGATGTGTACATTCCAACTCCTAAATTTTCGTTCGTTGGGTGCATTTGATCAATTAATTATGCATTGGACTCCAATGTGTCCATATGATTATTCTGGGTATAGGATAATTTATCAACGATAACTATCTTCCCTTCATGAGGAAACATAAGGACTCAGAAGACTAATGATAGAATAACACACATGGTGTAGGTTCAACTCCTTCCCAAAAGCAATTTATATTCCAAAGGTGCATCCACTACCTTTACTTCAATTGAAACCATTTTCCCTTCCAATTCTATGTCGAAAGAAGGAAGGATACCATGAGGATGGAAATACCTTCCATCAAAAGAGGTTAGTAAGGTGTTCGACGAGACAAACTCAGGAGATCCTAGATATTTCCAACAAGAAATGGACATCACCCATGTAGATGTACCTTCATCAATAATGGTTCATCCAATGGTTTTTTTGCCATGGACTACTTCTATTTGGAACACAATGTGGTAGGGTAAGTGAGGTGAATATTATATAAGTCAAACTTATCCATTAATCCTGTAGAATCTAAACTCACTATAGTTTCCTGAAGTACATTACGATGTGAAGGACAACTTTGTAACACTTCTAAAGTGGACATAGCACAAGGAGTCTAGGCCAAGTCCTCCATAACCGAGTAGTTGGAGCATCCCTCACGTTAGGGTTGTGAAATGTCTTCTTGAAGAGAAATTTCGGTATATTCTGCATGGGGCAACCAATTTTTGTAATAGAAAGTGGGGCTGGAGCTTCAGTAAGTTGTTTATATTTTTGCGATGAATTAGGCTCTTAATTCTTGGCTCTGGTTTACAATAATGAACAATTAATCAACAGAGGAGGAATTCTGAGTAATCGCAACGTTCTTAGGATCTCTCGAAGTTGCATTTTTTCCAAGCGAGAAAGGGTCCTTGAGGACAGCAGGTGATTGCTTCAACAACTTTTGAGATTTCCCCATAAGGGGAAATCAATAAGTTAAGTGGTCTTCCTGACATAGCTTGCAAGGAAACGTCACTTTCTTCTTCTCTTTCTATCCCCCCTCATCATTAGTTGTGGTTTTTGGTTTTTTTTATTTCCCTCTCCCTTCTTTCCTTTGTTTTTATTCCCACCAGACTGCTAAGTGCCCTTTTGACTGGATTTTGCATTATAAATGTTTTAATTTTGAGGGGAATTAGTACCAACATTGGTTGCTTCTACTATGGTTTGATTGAAAGAAAAATCGTCTATTTGTTTCACAAGAGACTCCATCGTAGGTGACTCAACTAAACCAACAATGCCATTGGCATGTGGTCTAGGATTAGTTTTCCAAAGTCAGTGTTATAACTCGGTGCATCAGGTATAATTTAATAGAGGATCCCATGCTAAGCATAAATCAGATCAAGTTTGGGCCATAAGAATGGCTTCCTCTTTGGTCATCATTCCCGAAGTCGAAACATATTTTGAAATATATCATAATAGGGATTTAAAAAACCATTCCAACAAAAAATTAGGAGGGATATTGGATTTTATTAGCCTCTTTCATCTTCTCCATTTCTGAATATTATCAAAAATGTGGGTATCATTATTTTTCCTTAAAGTCGACAAAAGCTCTATAATGGCATCATACCAGGAAGGAAGCTGAAAGTGGTTATTAAAAATCATTGTTGAATCAAGGAAATTATCGTAGGAGGAAGAGGGAATTTCAATGTACCACATGGAAGCTATGCTAATTAGAGTCCTTTGAAAAATCCTCATCCAAATTGAATCATCATTCAGCGAATTCGAGGAGCACCATACATGATAATTAGTGACATGGTCACCAATATCCTTTCCATTTTTTCCTTCAAACTTTGGAATGTTTGTTGGCAAGGGGATCGAGTGTGCAAGGTGTGACAAAGGAGATAGTGACAAGCATCAAAGTGGATTACGCAAGAGAAAGTTACCGACAACTGTGGTCAGTCTAGTCGAAAGTAGTTAGAAGTTTGGTCCAATTTAGTTAGAAAGTTAGTATGTGGACCATTTTGTAAAGGCACAAGCCTATAAATAGAGTTAGAAGTAGAGTCAATAGATAGGAAAGGAATCGGATAATATTTTATCGATCGATAAGTGTGTTTTGAGTCTAGTCTGCGGATGAAGAAGTTTTGGTCTAAGGCTTTTGACCAAGGATGTTTTGTGATCTATTGAAGTTAATATGAGAAGGATGTTGATGCAAAAACTCTTGTCTTTTTTTATGTTTGTGATCTATGATATTTCCTATTTTAAACTACAATGATGCGACCTATGTCTAAATGGTGCAATCTACGATGTTCTTCAAGTCTGAATGATGTGATATGTGTTTGAATGATGAAATCTATGATGTTCTTTATATATGGATGATGTAGATTATTTATGTGTTTAACGGGTTCTTATATGTCGAAATATTTGTTAAGTTAAATTTGAATCATGATTGTTTCGATACTGAAATTTGTTGTGAATGATGATAAGTGGGTTGGATAAATAAAGTGTTAGAAACTCCTAGATCTATATTGCGACAGAGTGAGATTAAGTGCACAAGTATGCTTCCTTTTTGTGGAAATGTGGTTCCTGTAGAAACTTGGTTTCTTCGGAAACGTGGTTCCTCAAACATCTCGGGTGAGACTGCATCTTCTTCGTAGGTGTTGTTGGATAGGGTAAAACCTATGTAGGACAATGTTTAGGGATATTGCATTGAAGAGTGTTGATAGTGACTGAACCCCTGTCGATTGAAGTGTGTCAACAATGTATGAAGGTATTTTAATAGGAACTGGTGGCCAATTTGGGTCATGGCGCACAAGGTCATTTATAAGTTTTTAAAGATCTGGCAAGTTTAAATTTGCTAGAAAAGGGAGTCGAGGGCTATCCGGGGTTTGATATTGAGGAACTTGTTGTGAGGGAGTTCCTGCACCTACGTTCCTATAAAGTTGGTTGGGGTTTCCCCCAGTTGTCAGCTATGAAGTGACAATATTTTGGAAAGGATTCTGCCCAAAATCCAAGGGATTACTAACTTAAGGTGCACTATATTGGGTTTTCCTTCTTCCAAATGAGACAGGTGTCATGGACACGGGAGCGATAGTTTTTCCACCAAAAAGTGAGAAAGCAGAGCTTTTGATTGGTGTGGTCGAAACCTGGACAGAAGTTTGAAATTTGAATCCTGAAAAGGGGTTCTAAATTCCTGAAGATACACATGAATAAGTAGGTACACGACCTATGAAAGAAGAGGATGGAGGGATATGCCTCCCATACTAAGGATACTCTTGAACAAAATAAGTGGAATTACTAGGGTTGTTCTGAAATAGAGGAGATAATGTAAAGGGTACATTGTGTATCCCAATGACTACTACATTAGAGGGACCAGTGGTAGGATTCATGGATACTAGAGGAATAATGACTCTAGTACTCGGTGAAATGGGTGTTGAAGAAGTAAAATTTAATGACACCAATGGTGGAACATGTGTGTTATATGTCTACATACTAACTATTACACTGAAATCTCATCATGATGAGCCTTGTGTCAACCTTATGCCTAATCCCTAAAGTTTCCCTAGCTAAAGTTCATTGAGTTTGAAGTTTTTCCCTATCTCTTTTTCCTCCTCTAGAAGGGTTGGTGCTCTTTGTCCTAAGGAAAGGTGCATCGACGCTATTTCCTTTCATGCAAGGAGTGCTAGTGGCACTCTTTCCCCTCATGAAAGGTGCATTGACACTCTATCTCCTACAACAAAGTATGCCAGGGGTGTTTAGAGGGAAAAATCGAAGCTTCGAGGCCCTTCTCGAAGGTGGATGAGGTGAGGATCATCCCTAGATTCTCGGTGAGGTGGAATTTGGTTCCCTAACCCATGGGGAATATCCCTTATACCCTCCTCCTAATCCTCAACCTACTCTATCCCTTTATCCTTATAAATTGAACCCTCTCTCCATTGTGAAGGGAGGAAGGACTATGGTACTCTTATTCTGTTGGAATTTCTAGGTGATCATTATCATCCTTTCGTAGGCAAGATCCCATCCACTGGGAGGATTACCATCACTCTTTGGAGGCTGGCTTGGATTGTTGGATGGAATATTGTAGAGTTAAGTATAGGTTGTGATGTTCTTTCTTATGTAATTCTATGTATCTCCTTGAATACAGTAACACAAATATTTTTCCATAAATGTTATTGTGTTGATGATGTTTAGATATTTCTTCCTTAATTATTAGCTTAGATCAATTCATGTACAGATATGCATGTACTGTTTTCTTGTTTCCACTTTCTCTAAAAGGTTTTGTAGCTCAATATTTGAAGGCTCTGAAGCTTGGATCAACAAAGAGAGAAGCGGATTTGAAGACCTCAGGTAAGTGATCCATCTATTAACTTTCATTTCTATTTGATATAGGAAAGTAGTTTGTATTGTGCACTTGATTTGTTCTAGATCCACTTGAACTAGGAAGGTCGGGCTTGAGTCCGCTTGAGTATATTTATCCACTAACAAATTTGGTGACGATACTAGGGATTAACATAGATTTGATTTCATTTTTTCTTTTATTTCATGTCTCTTTATCAATCCTTTTTATAGCCTTTGGAGACCCTCCCTTTTTTATATTTTGGCATAGAAGAGTTTCTGGGACCTTTTTTACTCTTTCTGGGTTTAGTACCAGACCTCTAGCCCTTCTCCCTTTGGAGATCTAGTCTCTCTAGCCCTCTGGCGCACCTAGGTAGTGTACCTAGAGTGCCATTGTCATGATAGAACTCTTTCCCTTAAGATTAAGTGTGCCAGTGACACTATTTCCCAGTATAGTAAGTGTGTTATCCCCTCTCTAGCGCTCTAGTGCAGTGTAAGAAGGTGTGCTAACCCTTCAAAACTAACAGATCAACTCAAGTTTCCTTCATTTTTGGGTTTTGGGATGATGGATTATGATTTGTAGGTTGCATATGATAGTCATAGAGCCCCTAGGTCCAACATTACCCCTGTTTGGAGTGGATTTTGTTGAGCTTGGTATGTTTTACTAGTCAAGTGAGTGACTTGGTTGTGGAGGGCAATTTCAATCCCCCACCTGTTGGTTCAGTATTTCCATCCCTAATCACATTACCAGATCTTTTCAAATATGTTCATATTGTTAGATATGATCTCCAAACACTTCCTCCACCCTCAATCATTTAGTTTTGGTTGCATTTTGGTAAATTTGGAGAAATTCCTTAGTGTTTTCGAGTTGTTTAGGTGCTTGTCATTTCCTTTTTGGTTTACTGAATGAATGGAGTGCTCTTTAAATTATCTTGTATTCTGTTTGTAGATCTAAAAATAGTTTAGTTATCAAGTTTCATTTTGATACATGCATTTGAAAAGAAAAGTTCTTCCCTCCTTTGTTTTATACATTGTTAAGATTTGTTTTGTTGGCTTTGGATAGAACTTGGCTTTGTTATATCTTTGATTTCTGTCTTCTTTAAGAGAAAAGTTACTTTTTCCCGAGATAGCTTTCATCAAAAGATAAATGCACATCATCATGTAGCTAGGATTTGCATTCTTTTTACATTTTCTGCCTACACCTCATGGATAAACTTAACCGTGTAGGATAAAATTAACAGTAGATTAGGATTAAAATTATTTAGTAAGTGTGTGTAAGTTAGTGACGTGTTCCGGCTTTGTTAGGCATGGAAGCTGTCATTTATTTCCTGCACTGCATCTTGAGGTCTTGCATTTCTTCCATGTACCATCTGGTATATCAAATGGATTTTAATGTACCTTTGGGTATATAGAAAAGTACTTCACATACTTGATAGTATATTGGAAGCCTCATGTCGAATGGTTGTGCATTAGACAACACCACTATGGAATTGAGCTCCCCTGTACCTAGTGTATATTGGGATACCCTCTTAGGATTCCTGTGACCAACTGAGTTCACCTTTTGGTCATCTTGGCATTGCAATACGCTGAGAACAACACTCGGGGAGATTACTACGCACGTGTCATCTAGGTATTCAGGTATTCAGGAAAGGGAACAGTCCCAATCCTCCTTGTCATGTTTTATAGTTGGACCCTACGGTATATAGCAAGTTGTGAATAGTTGATAATTCCATGAAGATCCTGACTTTTGATCCACACTTATTCACACAGTTTGCTTGTTTCTTTTAGCCTTGAGTAGTTTTTGATTTGTGTAATGCTTCAAATATTCTTAGAGAGTTTAGATATTAGATATGGGAGAGTCTCCTAGTACCACCAATCAAGAGACCCATTTTTCTGGTATGTCTTTTGTTTGTCCCCCTTGTGGAGTTGTTGGTCCTCCCTTCATGGACACTTTGAGCCTTCCTGGATTGACTATAGGATTACCCATGTGGTTATTCTCCAATCATGTTATACCAAATGAAACTTTTGTGTCGGATCACATTCCTTCACCGCATGCATTGAACTCATGTTAACTCTTCACCTTCTTCGTTGAATGTTGAATCGCCTTCCCTTTCTTCCTCTTCACCTGTTGAAAACTCTGATGTTAGTAAACGGGTGGCTAAGAAGAATATGAAAAGGAAGGCTAAGAAGAATAATACCAAGCAAAAGGTCACAACTCCAACCTTTGATTGTCATGTTAGAAACCCATTAGCCACTGATCATAGTGCTGAGAGTGTTGATTTTCCCGCAAGAAAACCTCGTAAGCCTAAGATCCCTTGTAGACTTTGCAAGGGTGGCCATCTTCTGAAATATTGTCATGGTTTGTCCTAGGTTTTAGGAGTGTGGTATGAGGCTTCCCAACACCTGATGTCATCAACCTTTGGTCTTCATACGAATGATACCCCATCAACTAGTGACTCTGTGGTTAAGAGTCAAAATGGAAAGGTCAAACATCCTTGCTTGCTATGTAAGGATATGCACCTTACTTACCTTTGTCCTCTCATGGATGAACCTTCAAATTTGTTGGAAGATATTATGGTTCCTTGGCAATGGATTCCAGCAGGTTATCGTAATTTGTCCCTTGAAATCCCATTGGTTGACAAAGTGGGTGATCCAGTTCCATCCTCAGATGATCCCACTCTTGCTTTAGAGAATGAAGAACACATAGCTCATCCCACTCTTCCTTTGGAGAGTGAAGTTAAAGTGGTTGAGTCGATGTCATCTCCACCCGATCCCACTCCTTCATTAGAGAGTGTTAATATTGAAGTAGGCTCCTCGACATGGTCTTTGTCTTCTCCCTCTCTTTCAGTTGAGAGTGAACTGAAACTTGCTGAAGTCTTCGTAGTTAGTTCTAATTGTTCTACGCAAGAAGAATTTTTTTCTATTTCTACAGAACCCTCTCCAATTAGTGAGGTTATTTCCTTTTACTGGAGTAAATAACAGAATCTCATCTTCATTCGAGCGTTCCTTTCCAGATATATTTGCGAGTTACTGCTAATAGAATACTCCACAATATTATTGATGAAGGGGATTCTATTAGTATTCTATCCTCAACTGCTTGGAAATCCATAGGCTCTCCTCTGCTTGTGCCATCCATCGATTAGATAATAGCTTTTAATCGAATACCTACTGCGCCTTTAGGCTTCCTTCCTCATTTTCCTATCACTTTAGAGGGGAAAATTGTCTGCATTGATGTTATGGTAGTCCAAGGTCCCTTAGATTTTAATCTGCTCCTTGGGCGTGATTATGTTTATGACATGAAAGCTATAGTGTCCACACTCTTTGAGTGATTTTCTTTCCCCATGATGGGAAGATTATGACCATTGATCAGATTTCCTTCATTTAACTCGATCATCATATGAATCCTAGTTACCAGACTTCCCTAAATGTCCCGCATGTTCTTGTGGTTCTTTCTTCTTCACCTTTCATTCCTCTTTCCTCTGAAAATCATGACCAAGTCCAGTCGTTCGAAAAGCATAGCTTCTTCTCCTCACGAGGAATATTTGGGGGCATGTATACTGTAAGGGGGAAACCTACCAACCTATGGACATCATGTTGGATTAGAACTTCCTGGTGAGCATAGTTCCCTTTTAGTTTCAAGCTCGTTAAAAAATGAAACGGATGCTGGTGACCATAGTTCCTATTCTATTTCAAGGTCATTAAAAAAAAAATAGATTTTGGTGATCATAGTTCCCATTCTATGTCAATCTCGTTAAAAAATGAAACAGATGCCTGTGAGCATAATTCCCATTCTATGTCAAGATCATTTAAAAATGAAATAGATGTTCTCAAGCATAGTTATTTTTTGTTTCAAGCTTGTGTAAAAATGAAACATGTCACCTTGAGAAATGTTTATTCTTGGTTTCAAGCTCGTTAAAAAATAAAACTGACCTTGAGCAGAGTTCCTTTTCGTGTCAAGCTCATTAGTAAATGAAACAGATTCTTCCATTGTGTCAAGACTCAACTTTTGAACCTTCATTTCATTTGCTTTTAAAGAAGATGAAATGAAGCTTGGGGGGCATGTACCCTACCTCTCTATATTTGGATTTAGGTGCTTGACAGTTATCTAGGGGGAAAGTACCAACCATTGGAAATCATGTTGGGAAATCACTCGTTAATGGGAGTCATTTGGAGCATACTTTCTAGGTTTAGAGCTCGTTAAACCATGAAACAACCTTTTGAGAATAGTTTTTTTCGTTCCAAGCTCGTTAAAAAATGAAGCAGATACCCTGAGCATTCTTTCAATCGATCTTCAAGATCGTTAAAAACAATAAGATGGTGTTGATATTGCTTATCATTTTTTGTGCTCTGGTTAAAACATGAAAACTGGTTTGAGCTTACTTTATCGCCTTTTTGTGCTCTGGATTCAAACATGAAAAAGATTTCAAGTTCCTTTTATACCTTCGACGTACTCATTAAAAAATTAGTGAACATGTATCGAGTGTACTTTTACTATTTTTTGGACTCGTTAAAATTGCATTATGAAAAAAGAAACCAAATAGAATCCTCTTTAAGCTCTTTTCAGACTCTTAAAATGTGAAAAGATCACAGAGTGAACTTGTCTTCTTCACAATCATAAAAGGACCTGAAGAGTCGTCTTCCTAGTGATAGTTTACCCATTTTTCGGACCAGGGGGCACTACCTACGAAAAAGGTATACTCCGGACAATCATGACTGGAAGAGTTCTCCTGGGCATTAGTTTATAATTTTTCAGGACTTAGGGACTAAATTTACAAAAAATACCATTTTGGAGTCTTCTTAGTCATTTTAGACTCTCTAAACATGAAACGACGAATGAGTTTGCTTTCACGGACTCATAAAATCAAACGATGAAGGACTCTTTTCTTGGAATGAGCCCCTCCTTTCTCAGGTTCATAAAATGTATGAGAATGGACTCATCACATGATAAGCTATAACAAGTGTTTGTTACCCTCTTTGAACTCGTGAAAATGAAAAGAGGCATTCATCCTTCGTGATGGGGAAATTAAGGAAATAGTTCGTGTTTCATTGTATTTATGGCAACACATATTTACTCTTGAACATGGCACTCATTTGCATATCCATTCCAGTACTTGGGTAATCTGTTTGTCTTAGAGTCCTGTTGATTCCATGAGTCTTCTTACCTCACCTGAGTTTTCCAAGAATACTCCCTCCATAAGTTGCAATAGTGGATTGGTATCTTTCTCATGTCAATACGGCCAAGTCATGCCATGCCCATGTTCAAGAGAGATTTGGTCATCTATTCACTGTCTGCAGTCAGTTTACCTTCTATCATGTTGGTCATCTCTGAGTCAGTTTTGTACATCACTCTGCTTTCCGATTTGATTTAAACATATATTATCATGTTTCATGTTGATGATGGGGGATTCATCATGGCCCTCCTTCGATGAGCCTATTCCTGTCAACTTCAACACCTCATCCAAGAATTGGACTTAGAAACAAAGACACATACCTTGGGCCTGCATGCCTCAATGGCAGGTTACTTCACTTTCAACATGAGTTTACACCATTGAATCTTAATTGAAATATTCTATCGATTGTTCGACTTCAATTCCTTTATTCACACTTAGGAGGATATACTGAGATACCTTGGGAATCATTGACATCAATGGTGATTTCCCTCTCACTTGTTAATATTTTACATCAATGATTGGTAATCAACTGTTTTCTACCATGTTCAGTGTCAAGACATTCTAATCACATGGTTAGATTCGTATTGTTGCAGGTTCGGCTTGAAGACCCTGGGTTAACTGATATCTTTCCCATGTTGTGATAGAGTTTGTTTGATTCATATTACACTAGTCCAATTTGTATTGGTCGTGATTGTGTTATCATATCATCATGGATCTACGCTTGTGTCTAGTAGCCATGATTGTGTTCATTCGGTATCTAGTTACATGGATCTGTAGTGTATTGGTCGACAGCCATGTTATGAGTCATATGAGATTTGATTCAATTGTACTACAGGAACTTCCAGCCAACATCCTTTCCTTTAATTTATTTACTTTGCAAAATCATTCACCTATCACATTCCTCTAACTTCATGCTTTGGGGGGCATTCTGTTACACCAAAATCTCGTCATGATGATCCATGTGTCAACCTTATTCCTAATACCTAAAGTTCCCCTAGCTAAATTTGATTTAGTTTGATGTTTTCCCCTAGCTCTTTTTCCTCCTTTAGGAGGGATGGTGCTCTTTCTCCTAAGGAAAGGTGCACCAGAAGAATTTCCCTTAATGCAAGGAGTGTTAATGGCACTATTTCCCCTCATGCAAAGAGCGCCAATGGCACTATTTCCCCTCATGCAAAGTTCATTGGTGCTCTATCTCCTATAGAAAAGTGCACCAAGGGTGTTTAGAGGGAAACAAATGTAGCTTCAAGGCCCTTCTCGAAGGTGGATGAGGTGGAGGATCATCCATAGCTTCTAGGTGAGGTGGAATTCGGTTCTCTAACCTATGGGGAAGATCCCTTAGACCTCTCCTTGTAATCCTCAACCTACTCCATCCCTTTATCCTTATAAATTTAACCCTCTCTCCATTGTGAAGGGAGGAAGGACTATGGTACTCTTATGCTGGTGGAATTTCTAGGTGATCCCTATCATCCTTTGGGAGGAAATATCTCATACTTTGGGAGGCTTAAATCACTCTTTGGAGGTTTGGCTTGGATTGTTGGATGGAATATTGCATCATTAAGACTAGTGTTGATGTATATGTAACTTCGGAATGTATTCTTATATATATTTTATATATTGTAACCCGATGTTTATTCCGGGATGTTTCTATTATGTATTTGAGTCATATTGTCTTACCCCGATGTTCTGATCGGGAGGATTATTAATGTAAACAAGTCTTGTCAAGTCATTAGGTAAGTCCCCACAGTTTAGGGGCACTTGGGTTATTATACACTAATTAAGGTGTAGGCTCAAGTAATTAATTATAAGTTAAGCCTACATGGTTGAGTGCACTTCAAGTCAACGGAAGAATATAAATAGAGAGTGAGAGTCTCTCTATTTATCACTTGTGACTTACATCACTTTCTCTCTCAAGTGTGGTGCACCTTTGGAGAAGGAAATACTTTGGCTTGATAGAAGACAGAAGGCTGCTATTGTGTTGGGAGGTCATCTTACTGTTTTGGGATCACATCTTGTGGTGATACTATCTTAGAGGAAGTTGAGGGGTTTTCTCCATTTATGGTTTCCCCTCCTAAAATCTTTGTGTCTCTTGTCTCTTGTGATGTGCTTATGTGATTGTTGTGCTTGTTATTCTCTCAGTGAAAAGATCTTATCATAATGATAGCTTAAATGTTGAAAAACTAACATGGTGTCACGTCCCGGTCTTGACCCCGTTACATTAAATGTATATGATGTATAAATTGTAAATGATCATGGTGTGGAGCTAAAGGCCAAGGCCCCATCGTGGATCGGTAATGCTATGTTTTGGATTTAAATTGTCACCGATGGTCTATCGGGGCATGCGGCATATAATATGTTGGTCGTCATGTAAATATGCATCATAATTAATTAATGAACACAACCAACTACGGTCGCAGCAACTAAATCAAAAGGGGCATGATTTTCACAAGGATGAGGATATGGGGAAAAGCCAAAAATGTCTATGAGAAGACCCATCAAGTTGTCAACTACCTTTCTTGTCTTTTTTCCCAATCATTTATTTCTGCCAGATTGTGGTTGAGTTAGTTATTGCATGGAAGGGGAAGAGTATGGGAAACCAAATTCGAATTGGGCAGAGACCCATTTTTGAAAAATGTGTTCTGACTTCCTTGGCAAGGAAGATGTCCAAAAACGCAGGCCATTCTGCCATACATCCATGTTTTCCATTTTCCAGACCATTCTTCTTCACGTTGGGGCTTTTGGGGGAGCGGCTGAAGTTTTTCCTGTGTGTTTGGATTTCACGTTTTGGCTGTTAGCTTCGTTTTTCCCATGGATGGGAGGTCGTTTTTGTAATGCCAGGGACTAGGTTTCCTTCCTCACAATTTTGGAGCTGCTGACTATTTGGGGGCGTTTTCCCCTGCTGTGAGTTGTGTCCACTGATAAGCTTCACGACTGTGTGTTTTCCCCATGTTGTGAGCTGTTTTTGCTGTTACATTGGGGCTGTGTAATTCGTTTTTCACTATTTAAGCTGTGAGAGCTGAATTTAATTGCCGGAGTGCAATTGTTGGTCCTCGAACTGTATTGGGAGCAAGGATGCGGGCGGAGTTTGCTTGATAAACCTGGTGGATGGAACCACACAGACAGAGCTAGAGGACTGACCTTCTTCTCCATCACCCCTGAATAGCACTGGAAGGGAATGCAGGGCCTGAGGGACTGTGTAGCAGAGAAGGGACCGATTCCTTGTGTTGGGTGTGGATGGGTGTCTTAGAGGTCAGGCTAGTTTTGGTGTAGGTGTCCTTAGCTCTGTAATGAGCTCACCAGCTTAGCAATTAGCCTTCTTCAGCTCCTTAATGGCCTGATAAACCCAACTGAGTTGGCTTGGCTGTGTTTTGGTTACCTTTGGCTATGTGTCATTCTGCTAGTTCCCTTATTCCTTGGATAATCATGCCCAGCTCGGGGGTGGCAGCGCTGTTGAAAGATTAAGGAGCACGCTGGCCTATGGTTGGGTGGAACGTTGCAGCGACGTAGATGGTTGCGTAGCAAAGCTTCTATAAGATAAGTGATCTTGTGTATTTTACCACTGTAACTATATTTCTATTAATGAAAATGATGAACATGTCGAAGAATGCTTGTCTAAATGCATGTTGATTCCGCTGTGCAAGGATAATTAATCATAGCTATGCATAATCTACAATTGTAGCTGTGTATGTTAACTGAATGCTTGTAGGAATGCAATTGATTCCGCTGTGCAAGATAATTAAATTGCATCTGTGAATGATTAATAATTCTGTGTGCATATTTTACTTCAAATTTGCTTGAGCATTCTGTTTTTTAGCAGTTTTAAGCATCTTATTTAAGCCTGTACATGTTCATGGGCTCTTAGCCCGGTCTGATCGAGCTAGAAGTCGCGTCCTCTTTGCCGGTCGGAGGCATGGGGACGTGACACATGGTATTAAAGCTAACCTGAGAAGAAGACATTGTGCAGCTACAGAAACTAGGGCTTCCTATTTTTTGGATCTTCCTCCACAGATTTTCAGCAAAAGTATGCTAGGATGACTCTCCATTGAAGGGTGCATCTTTCTGTCGATGCGGAAATCAATTTCAATCATTTTCAGTTTCGATGTGGAAATTAGGGCTTTCTACAGAAGAGGAATTTTTGGGTGGGACCAGAATAGGATTTTTCTCCTCATCAAAACCGAAATTTAGAGACCTGGATCAAGAAATTTGGTTGGGTAAATCTTCGATAAAGTCAAACCCTAGTTTGACCCCTAGCTAGGAGAAACCCTAAATACTAAAACTGCTACGTTTTGGTACAGTCGCTATATTCTGAGATTTGCGAAGTCTCAGAAGCTGAAAATTGCAGGGGCCAAAGATAAAAGCCTAATGAACATTTTGTCCAAAGTTCAGACTCTGATTCGCTATATTTTGGGAGATATGATCTCTCCAAGTTAGGGTTCCATCCTCTTCCAGAAATCATCAATAAACAGGACACCTGGGGAGATCTGCAATATCGTGGGCTACAGAGGTCCAAATGGAATTCCTGAAGATGTTCCAAAAATTGAACGGACTGTACTTTCTGTGGTCTGAAGGTCAGACTCAGAAGATGAACCAGTGACATGTGGCATTCCATACAACTTTGCTGTTCTGAACAGTCCAGTAACAGGTCACCTTGGGAAAAGGATCATAAATCCCAAATGGTGAAACCAATTCTGATGAAACCTACGGTTTTGGATCAGGGACATGTGAGGTTACCTCAGTGAGAAATGTCAGACATAGAGGATCAGTAATTTCAGAGATATCACAGAAATAGTAACAGGAATTTCTGTAGAAGAAATCAGAAAATTAGGGCTTCCTGTTTCGGGAGTTTCCCTCCACTGTTTTCAGAAAAGGAGTACATTGGACAGCTCCATTTGAAGAGATCTATCTGTTCATCCAATCAGATTTGAAATATTCCAAGTTTTGAAAATTAGGGTTTTTGCGACAAACCCTAGATCAGCAAACTGCGGGACAAGGGCGGACACCTCAAATCGGTAAGATCTAATCCTTTGCTATTTCCATTTGAGGTTCTCATTTCAAAGTGATCAGCTTGATGATAAGCTTGGTAAAGTTGACAAATTCCAAGCATAGAAGTATTTTATCTCTCTGGATTGGACACCTACATGAGTATAGAGGTTCTAGTTTCAGAGGGAGATGAGGTTATAAGCCTTTCACAAGAAGAACTTGGTCAAGGCCAAAGAAGACATCATGCTCATGCTGCAGAGGATGATGAACCATCCAGAAAGAGATCCAGATATGAAAGTGAATATTCTTCAAGCGAGGATGAATATGTTCTAATATCAACTCTCACAGGTAACATTATTCATGTAAGTGATGATTGGATTATAGACAATGGGGCTTCCAAACATATGATGGGATTCAAGGAATCCTTTGTAAGACTATCAGAACATGAATCACCTCACAAGGTGAAACTTGTATATGACTACCAATATCCAATAAAAGGTAGTGAGGAATCTTCATACAAGCTAGACTCTGGAATGCAGGTTGCATTCATAGATGGTCAAATCATCATGTGGCCCAAAGGAAAGACTATCGATGATGCAGTAGTGATTGGAGAACAAGAAGGAGGCTTGTATGAATTGAAGGGCCATCCAAGATGAACTTTTGAAGAAGTTCAAGATAGAGGATCTTAGTATTCAGTGATCCTAGATGGATACTACTTGTCACTCCAGTACAGAATGTTTCAGTGCATAGAGTATGGAAGACAAAGGGAATATGATGCTCTGCTTCAGAGGGAGTGATTGCAGAAGATCCTGAGGTTCGACATGGTACGACAAGATGGGCAGATTACTGATGATTCTAGGATTTACTGAGAGTAAAGTGGATTCCAACCTTTGATCCAAGGTTGAATGTGGAAGACCAGTGATGCTCCTGTTATGTGTCGATGCACTATTGTTCTAGGTATGGTGGTGTGGTAGAATACAGATGGAATCTTCCTTGGACAAGGGAAGTATGCAGTAGAGATCCTGAAGAGGTTCAGGATGATGGACTGCATGGCCTCACCTATGGCATCGAACATGAAGCTATTGAGCGATGCTTCATCAGAGTCGGTTGATGCTATGATGTATTGTCAGATGATTAGGTCCTTGATGTACCTGAGACCAGATATTTGCTTTGCTGTGAACACATTGAGACATGTTCACCTAATGGTTGCAAAGCATGCAGGGGTATAGTTGATTATGGACTCAAGTACGATGCGAATCAGAAGATTAACCTGGAGGGTTATGTTGATTCAGATTGGGCAGGCAATGCCATCGACAGGAAGAGTAATTCAGGATGTTGCTTCAGTATGGGATCAGGTGTGATCTCTTGGTTTAGCAGGAAGCAATCCTGTGTGGCACTGAGTACAGCTGAAGCAGAGTATGCCGCAGCTTGTTCAGCTAGTTGTGAGGCAGTATGGCTGCGAAAGCTACTGTATGATATATTTGATCTCCAGTTGGATGCTACCTGTATACATTGTGACAACTAGAGTTGCGTGAAGTTGTCAGAGAATCTAGTGTTCCATGACAGGTCGAAGC
>LPNX010173315.1:827318-843692 GCA_001517045.1 Pseudotsuga menziesii
TATACCAGGTCAGATGTGAGTGCACAAATCTCTCATCATTGTGGTAGGAGGGGCTCTGGCCTGGGTGAGAGTCATTCATCATTGTGGTAGGATGTGTTCTGGCCTGGGTGAACGTGAAAATATTTCATCATTGTGGTAGGAGGGGCTCTGGCCTGGGTGAAATTCATTCATCATTGTGGTAGGATGTGTTCCAGCCTGGGTGAATGTGCCATTCTGACGAGTAGGTCAGATATAAGTGCAGATCCATTTCACATATGATAGTTGATTTTGCCTATCATGTTGGTGAATGTGAGTGCTGGGCCTTTCTGATGTGATTGTAGTTTACTACATGATCATATGTGAGTGCTGGGTGTGCCTTTTTGATGAGCAGGTCAGATGTAAGTGCTGGGCAAAGACCTACAGGAGAGTAGGCCTACAACCAGCATGAAAAAGGGCTGGCTCTATAGAAATTCCCATGACGAGATAGTACACACATGATGGTGCCAGTGGAGATCCAGATCGAGCTATGATCTAGATCCAGTTATGATGACTCCGAGAGATCCAGATCGAGTGATGATCTAGATCTAGAAGTGATGATCCAGATCGAGTGATGATCCAGATCCAGTCCAGTGATGTTGATCCAGATCGAGTGATGATCTAGATCCAGTGATGCCTTTGTATGATGATCCAGATCGAGAGATGATCCAGATCCAGCTCACTTGAAGATGAATATGACTTGAAGATGAAGATGATCCAGTTGATGCAGAGAAGAAGACCAGTGCTGAAAATTGTGTCGAAAGAATACCTTCCTAGTTAAGAGGGAGTGTTGATGTATATGTAACTTTGGAATGTATTCGTATATATATTTTATATATTGTAACCCTATGTTTATTCCGGGATGTTTCTATTATGTATTTGATTCATATTGTCTTACCCCGATGTTCCGATCGCGAGGATTATTAATGTAAACAAGTCTTGTCAAGTCATTAGGTAAGTCCCCACAGTTTAGGGGCACTTGGGTTATTATACACTAATTAAGGTGTAGGCTCAAGTAATTAATTATAAGTTAAGCCTACATGGTTGAGTGCACTTCAAGTCAACGGAAGAATATAAATAGAGAGTGAGAGTCTCTCTATTTATCACTTGTGACTTACATCACTTGCTCTCTCAAGTGTGGTGCACCATTGGAGAAGGAAATACTTTGGCTTGACAGAAGACAGAAGGCTGCTATTGTGTTGGGAGGTCATCTTACTGTTTTGGGATCACATCTTGTGGTGATACTATCTTAGAGGAAGTTGAGGGGTTTTCTCCATTTATGGTTTCCCCTCCTAAAATCTTTGTGTCTCTTGTCTCTTGTGATGTGCTTATGTGATTGTTGTGCTTGCTATTCTCTCAGTGAAAAGATCTTATCATAATGATAGCTTAAATGTTGAAAAACTAACAACTAGGTTTGATGTTATTTCTTATGTAATTCTATGTATCTCCTTGATTACAGTAATACAAATATCTTTCCATAAATGTTATTGTGTTGATGATGTCTAGAGATTTCTTCCTTAACTATTAGCTTAGATCAATTCATGTTTGGATATGCATGTACTGTTTTTTTGTTTCCACTTTCTCTACAGGGTTTTGTAGCTCAAGATTTGAAGGCTCTGGATCTTGGATCAACAAAGAGAGAAGATGATTTGCATACCTCATGGAGGTGATCTATCCATTAACTTGCATTTCTATTTGATCTAGGAAATTACATTGTATTTTGTACTTGATTTTTTCTATATCCACTTGGTCCAGGGAGATATGGCTTGAGTCTGCTTGAGTATATTTATCCACTAACACTAACATGTGGAGGAGATAATCCACTGAATAACAAAAAATAGGTAGGGGTATACATATCCCTGATCCTTCTTCTGAACATCACATTATGAAACCTAGAGGGACATCAAACCTAGGTTGACTGAACGATCGAATTTGAGCATGGACTGGATCTCCTAGGTCAGTGAGAGGTGAGTTATAATTTCTCACAAACTCTTTGATTTGCAAGTATTTGATCTATACTAACATAAGGTCAAGTTGAATATATCTTAGTTCAGGTTCTCCTAGATTTTCACTAATACTAGTTGACTCAAATAAACCACTTGTGTTAACTCTCTACTTTAGAGGTGGTGGTGGGGGCTCCACAGTTGTAATTGGGGGAAGGTTTTTCAACCTTCTTGACCTATGAAGAGGTTGATCCTCCATAGCTAGATATTTTAATTACACACACCTAGAGGTCGATCTATAACACAAGAAAACCAAATAGAACACCACTAGAAAATTTACTAAGTATAAAAAACTAGGGAAATGAAGATGCCTTCAAAAGAAAATTGTGGGATGATAAGGCCTATAACAAACTAGTGAAGGGTCAAAGAACAATTACTCAGGGTCTCGATTCAATTTTTATGGATCAGGAATTTGAATCACCAACCACTTTAGGGAATTTATCCTATCGCTGGGGTTTGAGTCCACCAACATACTGAGGGTTCTATTGACATACATATGAGTTTCAACAAGGATATGTTAAAGCAAAATATTAATGGAAGAGAGGATACATACCTTATTGAAGGTTGATCCTAGTTTGGTCTTTTCTCCAAATTCTCCTTTTCTCCAAAGCTCCAATACCTATAACAAATAAATAAACTTCCTCAAAGCACCTTCAACTGTTATAAGAAATGAGACATGAACATATATATTGACTTCAACTTGGATGTAAATCACAATCTAGATCATTTCTCACAAACAATTGAAACATGCATTACAATAGATATGGAAGGAAAATACTTTCTTTATTCATGAAGTTTCTGGAACAATTAAATATACCTTAGCCTAATCAAGCTTCCTTGAAAGATGGATCTGAGCCCTTCTTGCGTCTCTTCTCCAAAAGAAATCCTCCAACATAACTTTTCCTCCAAAAGGTCCTCCTCTCCTCTATCCCATCTCCTCTTTTTATAGTTCATTAGGAAGAGGATTTACGAGGTTAATGTTGTTAGGGGAGTTGGGGTAGTTTCCGAATCGACCCCAACTTCCTCGTGATTAGTTTACTTTTTTTTAACGAGTTTTAATGGAATATACAGGTTACAAGAAGGAAACATGCATACGGTAAGCGGGTTGTATGTGTGCAGCTCATGTATGATACATAGGTTAGAAAGAGGAAAGGAGTGTATTCAAGTCAAACTCATAATCCAAATGTGTTGATACTGGAGTAAACATTGTGTATTTAGAGTCCATATCTCTTATAACGTTAAGGCTCTTCTATCCATTAAGTCCTTTTGTGTAACGATATATTTTGTGTCATCACTCATACAAAGAAGGGTCATTTTGAGGTATAGCACATCCTTGTAGTGGTGTCACGTGGCACCTCTTTTTTCCCATTTATGTAGTGAATTTTCTTATTTGTCTAAAGCTTCAAAACATCATAGTTTCCTCATCCAGAATCCATTTGAGGTGTCGTTCATGTTGTTGGAATTAGATCAATGACCTCTTCACAATCATTCGATCCATGCTGTCATTTGCCGAGTTTAAACATTTGACCTTTTTAGATCCTTCCAGATCAGGAGAGATGGTTGGTGGTATTTCTCTTGCATGTAAGTTGTTTGTGATGTGAACTATTTTTCCAATAGTCATGGTTTCGATCATGTATATGAAACCTATGATCATGATGTGTTTTAAATGGAAGGGGTCAAGGGGAAACATTATGTAGTTTTTGTAGAAATTATTATTTGGAATATACAACCTAGTTTTGTTTTAGGCACTACTTTCAAAGAAGAGACCGCAAGAAACTATGTTCTATAGAAATTATTTTATTATGAAGATGGGAACAATTATATCACAACTCTGTGGATTAGATGCAAGGGATTCTTTCTTTGACTGCTGAAATAGATTTGCATCGATTAAGTTTGTTTCTTTATTATATTTTCCCTCTTGACCTTCATTGCTAAAATGTGCGAATTTTTGCAATCGAATCAATTGTTCCATTTGTTGATCATGTATGAGATTCAAGGGAAATTATTCGCAAAGTGTCATTAAGATGAGTCAGTGTCACAGATCATTATTTGTAACATGAGTTGGATAGATATATTAATTAAATTTAGTATTTACTATTTTTGTTTGGAAAACAAGTGGAGCGTGGAAAAGCTATGAAATAGGGTGTGCTCAAGTTATATTCAAGTTAAAATAGAGAGTCCAAGTAGAAGCTAAAGAAAATGGTAAAAAAAATGGATTTGTATTGTGTCCAAGGTTATTGTATTCAATAAAATCAAGTGAGTTGGAGCTAAATTTTAAATGTGAGGTTGAGTACAAGACATATAAGTACGATAATGTTGAGTGATATGAGTATGGAATTAAGAGTTTATTGAGTCATTTAAGAGAAACTGTATAAAGGGTTGTAAATTCGTTTCATGTCACTAGAACAGGGGGCATGACTAGTGGTACATGAAACCTCTATCATTGGTGCATTTGAAATATGCATGCATTATCAGTTGTACACGACACCCTCTTTGTTGTGTGGGTTGTTTGGAAAGCGAGCATGATTCAATCATCATTTAATAATGGATAAAGGAGAAAATTGAATACAAATTGATAACCATGGAATTGGACTTATTCAACAACATCCTAATGATTTTCTCCCTAAAATTGATAGATTACATAAACAAAATAAACAAGACAGTTAACAAGGGGAAAATATTTTAAAGAATTTGTTCATTGCACCAGAAAATGCATATAAGTGGAATATAAGAGGATTTGATGTCACTAGAAGAATGGGAAAATGATCTCTGAAAACTTCATGATAAGAAAATGAAATGATAGAATCATTGCATCAAGAGTTATTGGAAAACAAAAAATGTGTTTTTGGCATTGCAATGTGGAGTGAAAAAACTTGAACCGAAAAAAGGTAATTATGTGTGATGCAATTTGCGACACAAGAGATTTTCTTCAAAATCTTGATAGTTCATCTATTATAAATAATTTGGTTGGTGCTAATATCAATGATGTGCATGTGTCTCTTTCATGCTATGAGACTCAAATAATGATCTTGGTGATATATCTGAAGGCAAAATGCATATTGAAGATGATGTTTCTGGTGATATGTATGAAGATGAACCCGATAATGAAGATGATGATATTGGTTTTTTTGAAAACAATACAACAGGAATCGAATACAAACTGATGAATTAAATGGGTTTTTATGGAAAAATATTAGGAAAGAATTGGAAAGGAAACCAAAATCCCAAAGAGATATGTATAAAGCCAAGAAACAAAGGCCTTAGTTATGAAGGTCACACAAGCAATGGTGAAATCAAATTTGTTAAAGAAGAAACATCAAAAAACAAGGAGGTATCAAGAGGTAGTTCAGTGTAATGCACCAAGAAAAGAAGCAGGAGAAATGGTGCAATCATTGTGGAAAGACGATACATGTATAAGAAAAATGTTGAAACTTGCATCCCTACATTGCTTGCAGTTTTACCAATCACGATCATCACAAATGTTGGAACATATAAATATCAAAGTCTCACATACAGGTACAATGTGGTTGGATATATGTGCAAGAATGGAAGATGGTTACTTCGATGTTGAAAGAATTCTACAAGATGAAGTATTATAATGTATGACATTTCTCACATAAAAAGGATCGATAGTTAGTTAGTTATAAAAATTCAAGTTGTTATTAAGGAGACATCCAAAGAATCAAATGCTTAGGAAAGAGATGTCAGCCTATTCTATTTGAGTCATATATTTAAATCGTGATTCATTTTCTTGTAATGGTTATGAACAATCCAAAGAAACCGTAGATATCTTGTAATGATTACAAGTAAGCCAAAGAAAACCCTGAAAAATGTTGTAATGGCTATGGGTAATCCAAGGAAAACCTTAGCCATGATGTATTAAATGGGGGAAAGCCAAAGAAAAAACATGATATGGTTGAGGATGATGCAAATAAACACCTGATATGAAAGTGAAGAATTCCATATGATTGAATCGAGATACAAACTTGTCATGAATGGTACATATCATGCACGATACAAGAAGAAGAAGACAACTCAAGATGTAGATGACGATGAAGAAGATTGGAGATGTTGAAGAGTGCAAACGACTAGAGATGATGCAAAGTATAGAAGACTAAGGATGAATAGAACAAAAACACCCAGATTGAATCAAGAATATTTATTAAGGGGGTGTATGAAGCGATAATTCATACTAGTGATATTTAAAGGTGATATTATAATGTGTGATGATGAATATAATGCAGTAAGTATACGTATGAACTGACAATGAAGACAACGAGAGAAGTTAGGGATGGTGATATTTTGAAGATCACTTGATAGATTTAAGGAGATATTGTTGGAAATTTCTATGGATGTGGATGAATAAACATTCATGTTATAACATGGTTTTTATGCTCACCTATTGTTATATAAGGGACCTCATTGTGCTCTATTGTAAATGAGAGAAATATAAACCAATACAATGTGTGGTTTGCATGATATTTTCGTTCTTCTAGGTCAATTTATGTGTGTTTTGTTTCTTTATGTGTGTGCATATTCTAAACAAAATATGTCCATGCAGGAGTGGGTTTTTTAAACCGTATGTATCGTGATATTGTATTTCTATTATATATTAGTATTGGATTTTATTGGTGTGCTAAGACCATAACTGTAATTGTATGATCAGCTAGGACTTTAATTTTGGTTGTTCCCTTTGTCCCTTATACATATACCAAAGAGACATAGATTTAAGATGTCATCTTGTGTTGTGTATTTGATACATTGTATAAGTAGTTTTTACCCTGGGATAGGCTTCTTATTCATGTATTTTTATTTCGTTCTTAAGGTGTTAAGCTACTATTTCTTTCCACTTTTATGTTATTTCAAGAATTTGGTGCATAATGTTTGGTATAAGAGAAGATAGTGAAATTTTGAGCAGTATTAGAATATATAGCGTAGTACCTATCGTAAAAATTATAAGCCTTTTTTAATTACAAGTTCGTAGTTATGATCTATTGAACTTAAGGGTTTTAAGAAGTCAAAAAACTAGTCTCAAATTGGTGTTCTAGATAAAATCATTAGATCTAAAGCTTGAGGATTCCCAATTGAGTGCCAACTATTATACCATATAGACTATGGAAAATACCTTTCATGGTAGAAATTCCAGAAGGAGAGAAGGAAATTTAAACATGTGTTAGACCATACAATTTAACCTTCCTAAAAGGGACAAAAACAACTAGTTTTGGAAAATTTACCATATTAAATTTCTCTTCGCACGTTAGAATTTGGACAAACCCTTGGAATTGCAAAGAAGACATGATATGTAACACCCCATATTTTTTACTAGGCTTATTTTGAGTTAGACATATCATGCTTTATTGCTTATTATCTTTTGGACCTTGCTCGACTAAGTAACTTTACTCACGATGTGATGGGACAAAGATTATGATGTGACTATGTTTAGTAGGACACTATAGTTATAAGGTTGCTATGCTTATGATGTCATCATGATTATTACGTTGCTATGATTATGAAGTTACAATGTTGTCATTATTATGGGACTCATTTCTTCTACGATGAGAGTATGCTTAGATGTTTTCATTAATAAAATATGAGATATATGATGTGATACATGGATGCCACTTTACGATGTGATCAATTGCATTATTATATGTTGCGTGTACCTTTAATGAATTAAATTATTACATGAAATAATGATGAGGATGATGAGGTGGATCAATTGATTATCAAAGTGAAATTACTTGTTATACATGTGTATTTGTGAAGTACTAACCCACAAGACATTGGCGCTAAGTGATAGTCAAATACTTGATATGATATGTGGAATACTAACTTGTTATGCAATAAAACTTAGCAACCAAAAATGATGATATGATGACACAATCCAATAATCCTCGTAGCAGCAGAGAATGAATTGATAGGGCATAGACCCACTATGTTGAGAGGGTGGGATGTGTTTCCCACCCTATGTCACTATGATACTTGGGGTCATGGGAGGGGAGTGCTAAGACACGCTCCCCAAGTTGTTGTGATGACGACAGTTGGATGCCTGCTAGGAGAGTCTAGACCCTCTAAGTTAGCCGACGCTACCACTCTCAGGCTCTATGTGATTAGACCAGTATAGCTGAAATCCACTTTGTACTAGCAGAGGAAGAAAATGGAGGATGCAGACGTAGGTTAGGATTGGAGTATATGATAGTTAGTATTGTTGAGGATTGTGTGTTTCTTGATACCAAGTTAGTGGTAGTAGGTACCCATCTTGTTTGACCAGTTAAGTTCATAAGAACACAAAGATAAGCTATGAAACCAAAAATGGAGTAACTGTTAAATAACAGAGAATGTTAAAGTAATTATATTATACTTGGTATATTTGCATTAAGGATAAATATTACTAGTTAGTAGTTATGCATAGGGAAAGATGATGTATGGTTATAGTGCGTGTTTGACGTGTGCATGTACTGGCCATGCATGCACACCTTACACATGCACACTAGTATCTATATACTGATATTTTACATGAGAAATAATGGTATGAGTCATTGTGAATAACTTAGCTAATTAGGAAATGATCCAATACAAATAATAAATGTTTTAGTTATTTAAGCATATGTGAACATTGTAATAAGTAATTGATTAAGTATCATCAATTATGAACATGTCATAAGGAAATTGTTGTAAATAAACACAAATATTGTTTTATATGGGTAAGTGGAATTGTATTCTCTAATTGTTGTCATGATTGCTTAAAACCCTTGTTGGTGCTTTGTTTATAAATACAGGAATAATGTGTTGGTACTATGGAACTTGTCACTTAAATAAATAAGTATTGTCATTATTTATTAATCACTAATTATTATTATCATTACTATAATTACTATTCTTTAATTAATATTTATAATGATAATTGTCCTTTACTATAAATAATAAAAGATTAACAATATAATTACATGAATTATTGAGTTAAGTAATTATTGATGGGGTTAACTAAAGCATTTCAAGGGAAGTGAGAAAATATATTTTACTAAAGCATGATAAGGTAAGATTACATTAAAATAATATTATAAGTAATTTACTATTGTGTAAGACCTCAGATTCAATAGGATATGACATTTAAGTCACCCACCACTACCGACCCGAAAAAGGGCAACAATAATAATTATTTAATTTATATTATAAGTGAATAAGACAAGTGAGTATTATCTTACATTAAAATAAACAATAAAAGAAGTCAAATTAAATGGAAAAGTTAAAAGAGGAATTAACCTAGACATAATATAATAATAATGTATTCATGGTTAGTGTAATGGTATTAATTATTTAAAATCCCAAAGAAATGGAATATTAGGGCGGTGGAGTAAGCATGAAGGTTTCGAGAGGAAGGAAAAAGGGTATTTAAGAGAGTTTTACGGGAAGAGGAGGGGGTTGGTTTTTGGGAAGATTTAAACTCAAAGAAGGAAGGAAAATTGAACTATGGATATTGAACTGTGGGATGTTATCGAGATTATTGGATTGTGGGCTCGGGGGCTAGGAAATATGTGGATTTCCTACTGCCGAGGTGGTTGGCAGGGCGGTTTATCTATTTTGGCTGCTAAGGTTTTTCAGCAAAGAGCAAGGAGCCGTTACAAGAGCCAAAGAAATCCTACTACAATGTACACAAAAAATAGGTATTCTACTTGATCAAAACTCTCTAAATTTCAGTACTAAAAAAAATAAAAATAAAAATGCCTTTTATGTTATTCCTATTGTTGTTAGAATTATGGTTTTATTCCTAATGATGTGACCGAATTAAAATGTTATGCTCTGAGAAATTTCGTGTGTGGATCTTTTAAACTAAATACAAAGAGGAAGTTTTGATAAAAATCATGATAATCATGTTAAACAATAAATAAATTATGTTATTATCTTGACAAAGCATCTCTTTAAGAGATATATAGATACAAGTAGACAACATCAAGAACTTAAGTGCCTCTCTGAAACAAATGGTATCAGAGCCACTGGCTCAAACACCAGGACCTTAAAGGGCCTTTTTACACCCAGAACAACCATGAAATTTAAAAGCTACCGTGATCTACCATACTAAGACATAAATATATAAGAAATTATAGTAGTTACCCTTGTAAACTCTCTTAGACCTGCCACAAAAAAGAAAGAGAGAGGTAAAATTAGATTTATATTATTAATATTTCAACCCTTTGAATACTGTTTATAAATAAACAATCCAATGGTATTTACAAACAAACAAATATTGAAAAAAAAAGAGTTTTACATATGTTATTTCTATAAACAATCCAAGAATTAATACCCACGGGATTCATATCTCGACTGTAACCATTACCATTTTAATATATATCCTCAATCTATTTTTATTGTTTTTATGGAGTTAAAACTTTTTTTTTCCCTCCATCTATTTATCCACCTTCAATTTACCGCTTTCTTCTTGCCCATTGATCGAAGCTCGGATCCACCCCTCTAGACCGATAGGAAAGCAAGGCGCTCCACTATTTTTTTTCTCCTCTATCCTTGTTCTTTGCCCTATACAAAACCTTCCCATTTACCAAATTCCAGTTATCTTGGTTAAGCCGGCCTATTCTTTATTGGGGAAAGAAAAGAGAAAAAACCGGTGATAGTTATTCCATTTCCAACCGGCTCAAATAGGGAATTGGAGATTCTTAAGAATATAAAACTTTATATACTATTTAGCCAAATAAGATTACTTGTGTTTTGCAGCCATCCATCAAGCGATAAATGGTAGCAGTAACCCACAACATAAAGAATTCTATAATATCCTTATGTAAATGCTCTAATGTTTGTAGGAACTCCGTATTTCTGACTTTCAATATCCATAAGTCTATCAATAAAAACGCCCACAACAATGTAACGATAGCCGGTCATACAGCCGGTCGTACATGCAAAGCATTAAATGCCAAAGAAATATACGAAAAATTCCTTAGAGTTATACAACACGGGATGTGGCTCAAACGATAGAGCACTCTACATTCCATGAATCGACCTGTAGACCTATCATACCCAAGGTTTATATGAATGAGATGAAGGTGAAACGAAAGAGGGAAGGACCTATTGGGTTGTTTCGGTCGATTAAAAATCCTTCTAAAAACACGATTTTCTAAAAATAAACCTATCTTTTTTGGGTTATGAACCGGGATTAGGTTGGAAAACTTCATTTTTTGTTCTGATAGGGAAATCGAATCATTCGTAATGTTCCGTCCCCTCTGCGGTGCCTTCACCCAACAGTAAAGGACGAACATGTTAAAAGTAGAATTAAGAGATAATAATGTTTATTAGCAAAGTCAGTGAGGAGTTGTTGACGCTTGGAAATTCGCAGCAAACAACAGCAAGGGATTCTCCCTAGTCGATGTTCCCAACTAGCCCATGACTGTTTGGTATGGGGAATCCGTCCGGTTTGCGATCCATCTATTGTAGGTCAAGTAACAAAAATAAAGGGTTTTATTGGTTGTGGCTTGGTCCACCGTGTGTATTTTTGTATTTTTTACCTTTAAGTATGATGTGCAAGTGCCTATCTAACATGCAGATTGATAAAGAATACAAGGAGCGGTCACAATGTGATGCGCAGGTTCTTACCTCTTGTCTTAGACTCTCTCGCATCTAAATCACACACAACAGAAAACTAGACTAACTAAGCTGTCCTTAGGGAACAAGATTATCAATCAATGAGTAATGTATTACTGCTCATATGTTAAGATAAATCACAGATAGCTGTTCTTAGAATCAAAACACATAAACATGAATAGAGATATGCACAACAAGATAGCTCGTCGTCTGTTAAAACATGCATTACTCATAGTGAAAATTATCATAAAATAAACCAGAGAACATTCATACAAGAACATAGGTTCAGAAAGTTAGAACAATCTCACAGTTAATGAAACACAGCTGAAAACAAAATAGTTCCCCTTCAACATTGTTCATTTCACCACATTTGAACATTCCACACAACACTTTCTCCAATAGGCAAAATTGTAATTTTATTATTGCAAAACGAAATAGTTCCTCTTACAACAAGTTTTTCACAAGTCTCACTCGAAAAAAGCCCATTCTCTATCTAATTCTCCTATACTTACACAAAAGGCAAAAACTTTTGGGCTGCCCACAAATGAACTTTGGGCTTCCCCAACGCTTCATCTCCCACAATTTGCTCATATTGAGTGCCTATACAATTTACAATATATTACATTTAAACACACTAATAAAGCACTTTAAGTGGAGGGCCCAGCTTGATTGTTCAAAAAATTCTTCCATGCTAAAGCTTCTGAGGCAATGTTCTTGAACTCAGAAGGTTGGAGAAAACGGATATTGATTTCAAATTTGGCAGCCTGATTTTTTATCACTTCGATCCCGGTTGAGCTCAAGCGTAGTTGATCTCCCAGCAACTGTAGACTAACCGCTGAATGAGCTACCTCATCTCTCAAAATCTGCTCGTCCAGAGCCTTGATCTGTTGAATTCTCTGTTTATCTTCTTGATATCTATTCTGTAACATCTCTATGAACATGTCATGGTCTGGAAATGTGTCCATTCTCTGCTCAGCAGCCACCTGGCAACGGTTGTAAGTGATTAAAAGTCTCCTACAGAACTTAGTATAAGCTCTCTTTGTTTTTTTTACAGCCTTCTTAAATTCTTCAGCTGTGTTTATGGCAAACTCTAATAAGTCATAGTCTTGTTTTAAGCCTTCTTGATCCTTTGCTGGTAAGTCTGCAGGGATTTCCTCATTGGCATCCAATCTCACTAATCTTCCCATCAAGACTTCTAAAATGTCTTGAGATCTGTCCACGAAATATGAAGAAGTTTCCAAAATTTCTTCTAGTATATTATCTACTTGCAAAACCTTGCACCTCTCTTCTTCTATGGATACTTGCAGCCTATGCATTTTGCTTATTTGTGCTAAAACATGTTCTTTTCAAGGTTGAATGCTGGTTTGTTGTTCCCTGGCTTCTTCCAAAGATGCTGCTAATGAAACAATTTGTTCTTTAAGCTCTGCTGCTTGCACCTGAGATTGTTTCTCTGACTCCTCCAATGTAACCTTTTGTAATTCCAGCTCCCCTATCTTACTTTGCAGCTAGTCCTTTTTTGCATGAAGACTTTCACATACTGTTTTCAGCCCATCCTTTTCTGTCATTAGCTCCTGATGTTCTTACTGCAATTTTGCTAAGCTTTCTCGGGCAACCTCTAAAGACATCTTGTCTACTTGGAGGGACTGAAGCTTTGCCTTTGAAGATTTTACTTCGTTGTGCATGTCTTCAAACTTCCTTTTCAATTTGTTGCTTTCCTCTCTCTCTCTTCGCAGCGTATCTTTCAGTTGGGCAGCAATTTTCCTTAATTGCTCAAGGTCAGTCATTATTCGATCCACATTATCTTCAGAGGCATGGATCAATGCTGCTCCAGCTTGGATAGTGAATCTCGGGTCCTTGTCTGTCCCATGTACCAAGATTTTATCATTTATCATCTTCCTTGATTGCCCCCCAGTTTCAACTTTCCTCTCGGTCCTCTTCACAATTCATTTCTTTTCCTTGTCATAAAAAATGGTATCGAAGTCTGGAACTTCTTCCCCTTTCTTTTGTTCGAAAGGGATCGGTCTTGGGCCAGAAACAACAACCTGTCCTAAGGTGATTCTAGCAGTTGCATCAAGGTCTTGAAAATCAGGATTACCCAGATCTTGAACATGAATGTCTGTAGGGTCGGAAGTTTGTTGCTCTGTCATGGACCCTATCAGTTTTAGTCTTTCAGATTCCCATTTTCCTAAGTTCCTCATCCTCTTTCCTTTTATTTTCTTCTTCTTCCCTCCTGGTAGCTTCTTCTGCAATTCTAGCTGCTTCTTGTTCAACTTTCCTCTTTTATTCTTCCTCACTTCTAAGCCAACTTTCGGTCTCCTCTGCTAGTCTCCTAGCATCTTCATCTCTTTTCCTAGCCTCCTCTTCCTCTGCTTTCTTTTGCATAGCTTGTCCTTTCCTGCCTTTAGTAGTGATCTTCTTTTTTAATCTTCTTTTTAATGCAGTCATGTTTTCTGCATTTCGAAAAATTGATTCATCCTTATCCCAATGGCTTGTATATTCAAAATGCACATTTGCTTCCTTGCAGTGTTCTGTGACTTTATTTCAAGAATCATTCCTATGGAAATTTATTTCTCCAAAATGAAATTTCTCTAGTTCTTCTACAAACTCATCAGCCCTTTTGACTCTTGAAAACTTATAACTTCCCAATCTGAATAGTATAGGAGGATAAGTCGCCTTCTTATGCTCAAACAAAAAACTCCCTATGCCATCCAAGAAGACCTGCCTGACTGCCTCCTTGTGTACCACATAATCAGTGGCATATTTTGGAAGTAGTGAAGGTGCTCTGGAGTAGCCATACATTCTAATATACATTCTGTCCTCAGTTAAGTAGTAATCAGCATACTCCTCAATGACCTGCAACGCTTCTTCAGACATGCAATTGCATTCTTTTAAGAAAATCATAGTATACAATGCCATAATAAAGTGTTCACACACTTCTCTGTAATGACTGTAGTACTTATGCGTCCATAATGGCTTGTAGGCTGTGTATACTGGTGTTTTGTCTCTGTCCCAAATACACCTTAGGTTTGGGAATGGTTGGGTGCATAGTATGCAATCAATCAATATGGAGCTCATGTAGAACTCCTATTTTTTCTGGGATACCTCTCCCAGGGATGAAGCAATGCATGCTGAGAGACTGTTTGACACAATATTTGCCCAGTTGAACACAGTCCCTTGAGTGGCTACACAGAATATGATAGGGACCCATCCCAACTTAAAACTTTTGCTGTGGGCTCTCCCAAATATTATGTTCAGCATTAAAGCAATGAACCTATAAGGGGTTCTTAAGGTGGTTGTGTCGTATTCCCCTGATGGTATAGTTCTGAAACTTTTGCCAGGTACTAGCATTATTTTCAATGTTTCAACTAAGTCAAGATTAATCTCCTTTAGTCAATCCTCAGTCAAGTAAACCTAGGCTTCTAGTAAGTGGTAGGATAATGATACATAACCAGGGATATAAGCAACATAACCCTATTTGTCAGTGTTGGCCAAAATCATGGTAGTCACGTCTACCCTGGGCAGAATCCATCCAATTACTTCTGAGCATGGAAAAAGCTTAGGCCTGGTAGCAATCTTCATCAAAGCAGATCTTTCAATATTAGCATATATATTTTCTTCTTCAAAACCAGTGTCAGGTACTTCACGGTGTGATATCAGTCTGTAAATTCCCCCCCACTTGTATTCAGGTTTCACTCCCGTGGTGCATCTGGTGTCTTCGTAAGTATACTCAACCTTCGTAACAACTTCTACCTCAGGTTCATCTTCCACTACACCGGCTTTCTTTTTCTGCCTTTTAGACATCTCGTACTCGAAAAAATTGCCCTGTCATACACAAAAACCTTTTAGGTCCTGTTGAGCAAATATTCAAAGAATGAGGACAAAGCTACATAAGCATTTACCTCGGTCATGCTAGTCATGACGGAATCCATGTAAAATACAAAACCAGATTTAACTACCAAGTACTCTTGCACAAGATAAGTCTGCAAAAGAAAAACTATATCCTGCCCACGACTAAAAAATGGTGTGATCAACCATTAACATCATGGATTCGCTAACAATGAAGAATTTCTCTCGGTCAAAGAAAACAGTCTCAAAACTACATCCTCGGCGCTATAATTCCAGAATAAATCGTCCTATTGCCAATCTCATTCGAAAGGAGGTGCAACTTCAAAAACCGTGACCTCAGTTCCAAACACGCGAGCGACCCCAAAAGACCGGAAAACCAAAACCTTCGGCAATTCGAAACAAACCAGGGAAGAGCGCCTTCCTATTGCAAAAGAAAAGGAAACCTCCCCCCGGATGACCATACACAAACTGGAGAAAACCGGTGCAGACAGCATAACGCTTGTCTACACCAGTTTCCCAAACAGTCAGCTAAGGTTTGAAAGTTCATAACGGCACTGTAGTAATCATCAGAGAAACCAACCCCCCCCCTCGGGACGGCCATACTGTCGAGATGAACTAGATATATCCTAAAAAAACAGTAAACCTAGGTGTCCATTAACCACGGAGGTGGAAACTAACCAAGGACGACAACCCTAGTTCGAAACTCAAATGCAGGGGTAGAATCGAAAAGATTGGCCTACCTGGCAAGGAGCTGTGCAGCTGACAAGAAGAATCTGAAAACCTCCACGGCGATGCCACCTACGAATGAGCTACCGACAGCAAGTACAATGTCCCATTCGAAACGACAATGATAGCGCAGACACGGGTTCGCAGGTAAAATAAAAAAAAATGCCCCAAATCCCCAATATATATATATATATAT
>LPNX010173315.1:853376-884890 GCA_001517045.1 Pseudotsuga menziesii
CTGTAGGAGAAAAAGGTAATGCACTTTGTGTTGCTCTTAAAACTAATGTCTCAAATAAAGATGAATGGGTTATAGATTCTGGTGCAACTCATCATATGTCCCATAATAAGGAGAAGTTTGTTGTGTTATATAATTGTTGGTCTCTTCTGGGTAGACCCGGGTTTACTTTAATGTACCAACAATACCCCTAGCTCACTGGCCCTTTCGGCAACAGACCACAGAACGGCCTGAAGTCTCAGCCGAAGTGATCTTGGATTGGGTGGCTGAAGACTCAGGTGTCTTCAACCGGGTTTTGTAGTATCCTAGGGTCTCGCAACTCTCCTTAGCCAGTGGGATCTCTCTGCGAGGGTGATCTCTCCTTCTAGTTGGCGCTGATAGGGAGCGGACTCTTATCGCATTGCAACCTCTAGAACGATGCGCAACTTTCTCTTCTACTCAACCCTTCACCTGCGATATCCCACACCGCAGCTCCTTCGACGGTGCGATATCGCCTTTCTATGCTCCGATATCTTCTATAGTAAGACTCAATGCAACCCTCAAGGTCCAAAGGTCTTCTCTTTGGGTACAATAACTCAGTTATCCCTCGACAGGGTGTCAATCATCCTTACTTGAGATTCTACAGTTCAACATACTTAACATCAACTATACTCAATATTGCTAGACTAAATATGCAAGAATCACTTAACACTGTAACTGTTACTGTTGTGAATCAAGCACTGATAAACTCATACACAGACTACTTGATACATTCAACTTGCGTTTAACCTTCTATGTGCTATAAACTGAAGAATAACATACATGCATTCATCAACTGAGAAGTAACATTCATGTAACAGATGAAAGATAGCGAACAGGTAAAACACAATCACATGAACAGTCACACAACATGCGGATTTTACGTGGTTCACTCCCAGGAAGGAAGCTACGTCCACGAGAACTAGTTTTTCTATTATATCTTAAGAGAGTAAACACAGTTCCGCTACAACATATTGTGCAGCTCGAGATCTTCTGGGAAACTCCATGCACACAGCCGGGAGCCCTTCTCTCCTAGATCTCTTCTCCTTCTATATTGTCTTCTCTTTACAATATACTCTTCCTCTCTCTCTCTCAATCCCTACAGATTGTTACATTCATGCTCAAGGAGCCAGCTACTGGTTACAGTAAGATAACTACAGACTGAATAACAGAACCAGAGCTCGACTCAAAGAACAACTAACTAACCAACTAGCTAATTGTCTATCTGAATGTTTGGCTAGCTACTGAGTGGCTATGAGCTAACAGACTAACTGACTAGCTTGATAGCTAACCCTTCATAATACAAAATACATGCTTATATAGGTGGCCCGAAGGTCTCACCCTATTACAACATTGTGGGCCTTTCCCAATAGTAACCCAAAAACCCTAACTGTGACAGTCGGCCTATCTGTACTTGAACTTCCACTTTCCATCACCCCACAGCTTTCTACAGTCTTCCACGCTTCTCGACGCTGATCGTGGGTATGGGCACCACTTCCTCGGTCGTTCCCCTCTGTCCTTTGTCTTCAATAGCTCGGTCCGTTGCTCCTTTTCTATTTATGAGGGTAGCTAAGCCCTCCTGTCTTCGCCGCTGCCTTAAGTGCAGTGGTTGAGTTCTCTCTTCTCGACCGCTCAGGTATTGTTTCCTTTGACTTTCTTCTTTCAATATAGCAGCTTTTCATGTAGCTGTGGGGCCCTGCTCCAATAGTCCCCTAACACTTACTTGTGGCTCCTCCCTAAGCCACTAATAGCTGGTTTCTCATGCTATAGCTTCTCCTTGGCTTCCTGCGAAGTCCTTATAAGTCTCTCCCGAAGTCCTATGACTTCTTTATGCATAGCTTCGACACACTTTTGTGCCATGTCAAGCATAGCTTGACTAATGATGGAGTCTTCTGTATCATCGATATCACTCTTTCTTGTAGTGAACTCCTTAACCTTCAGCTCAACCGCATCGACCGGCTCTGCGATTTGTTCTTGATATGGTTGAAGCAGGTTATTGAATTGTATCTCTTTTTCTCTCAACTGCTGCGCTTCCTGTTGCAGACTGTTCATCTCTGTTGTCTTCTTCATATTTGCAAGAGCTCCTAAGCTCTTGACTTCTTCCTTCATTGCTGTTGTGGCCTTCTCTATGTTCTGGATAATCTGCTGCAATTCCAGTCTATCTGGGAGCTCGTCTAGCTCTGACCATGTCTTCATCGCATCACCTAGTAATGACTGTGCGTCATCTATGCGACTCTTAATCTATGTTGAAGTGAGTCTAAAGGCCTCTGCCCTTACTTCCTTATTGGTCTGAGGTGTTCCTGGTGGTCGAGCCTCAAGCTCAGCAATCTGAGCTTTGTGGTCTTCCTCCATCTTGGTCACTGTTTCTTCTAGAGCCTTTGTTCTGTCTACAATTATTCTTACCTTCTGCATTAGAGGTAAGGCAAAATCTATGTTACACTGGGGTAAATCCAATGAGATGTTCTGCAAGACCTGACTTAGATCCTGTTCTCTTTCTTCAAGTACTCTTAACTCCTCCGCCTTTTTATGAAAGCCTGCGGTGAGCTCTGCACTCTGTTTCCTCAGCTGAGTGTTCTGTTTATAAGTCGCAAGCTCTCTATCCCGGAGATCTGTGGCTATCTGCTATTGGATCATCTGTAATTGATCAACAGGGAACTAGGCCATATTAACCTCGACGGGCTGTCTAACCTGTGTATGTACATCGATCATCGAAGCAGGGAGTCAGATGCTCCCTGATGGTATCAGCACTGTATTGATGCGATCCTTTGCCAAGACTTCCTTGTGGGAAGTTGATGGTGTTGAACTTTCTCTTGTCGTCGCCTTGACTGGCGGAATCTGCATTGTGGCAGTCTTCTCAGTTAGTGATTTCAACTCCAAAAGCTGCTTATCAATCGTGCTCTGCAGCTTGTCCTGTGATGTCTGCATTGCCTGAAATGAGTCCCGCATCACGTCATGCAATCTCGTTGCAATGAGTTCATAGTCATCCTCCTTTAGTGCGATCTCTGTAGTTGTCTTTGAGGATTTTGTTTTTTTCTTCTTTGGTGCCTCTGGTGGCACCCCTTCTGCATCTTTCATTTTTTGTGCTGGTGGTGGTACTTCTGCTATATCTTTCGTCTGGGATGCCACTTTGTCTTTTCCTTTGTCCGATGGGTCTATCTATGCGGTACCTGGTGGTAGTGCTGTGGCATATTCTAATGCCTTCTTCCACTCTTCATCAAATTCTTTGATGACATCTTCTATATCCTACGCTGTCATCCTGAACGAACCATTTGCCCAGTTATCCGTTCTAGACCCTTTTGGCTTTAGGTAGATTGTATGGCTGTCTGCCATGAAATCAAGCCAATTATCATACATGTCCACAATCTCCGTGCTGATCCGCGGTGTCTCCTGGATGACTCTCTTCAACAGTTTATAGTATTCATAGAATACTATCATATCGATCTTTTTCTTGGCTGGGCTGTTGCTCTCCCACTAGTTTGCATAGCGCGCGCCTCTGGTCTCGCCGCTTCATAGCTATAGAAACTAGGTATGGGGCGGCTCTTTCCATCCGATGAATGCACATAATATAAGCAGCCATGAGAAATGGAAGGGGTGGTTCGGCTCGTCCTGCGCTGTCAAACAATCTTGAAGAAAATTATTTAATAAGAATAAACACCAATTAAATTGTTCACCTTCTGCGACTTGTATGGCAACGTGAATTACTGATCTTGTGACTTCTTTTCGGCGAACCTTGGTTAACAGTCTGCCTGTAAGCAGACTGGCTGTAAATCTGAGTGTATCATCTGCTAGTGCTATGAGGACATAAGCCCGACCTCCTCTCTGTAGCTTATACTTGTTAACTAGGGTTTCTGGTAGCTTGGAATCCTTGATCTTACTTAATATATGTGTTTGAGGGTCCTTACCAGTCTTGGACAGCCCGATGATGCGGTGTATTAGATCAAAATTTAGATCAACCCTGTTGCATAGCCAGAGGTAACCTCTATGTACACAAGAAAGTAGCACACGCACCACGACATTAACCTCTGTACCTCGTCCAAAATGTGGTATTCTCAACAAATTAAGAAAGCCTAACTGCTCAAGAATCTGGACATGTTCCATAGGAACAAACTCATCTGCGTCGGTCCTCGGGTTCCTTTGAGCTGTGAGATATCGATCCAGTCGAAACTGAGGATATGTCATACTATCTCCAAGGTTATAGTCTATAAATTTGAGAACAGGGGCATATCCTAACAGATCTCCATCTTCCTTGACACGAGAATCAATCGGTGGTAGGGGAACATGAAACTTAGCACCCTTGGGAATGGTTACCTCTGGTGTGCCCTCGACTCGTGGAACAATGTATATTGTTTCCATATGAATTTTCTCTTCCTGTTCCAGGCTGGATTCTTCTACTATCTGAGCTTGACTCCTCATCCGTGGCAGCTGTCTGACCTGTGATGTACCTAATTTCACAATCTTGGGCAGCGTCGTCATAGCAGACACAAGGCCACCACGCTGGAATCTTTGCACAATATCTTCTAAAGGTTCCATATCAGATAGAAACCAATCGGTGCAATGCTCTGAACTAGCAAAGGCTGCAAAATTGGGGAAAACCAGCACTTTGTAGCTGGAGTATCTCTTCATAGGGAAAACTCTTCAAATTTCTCTATAGCTCTCAGAAATCGCAAAAGTAACCCTTCTGTATGAATGATCTCTGTATTTATAACGAAGGTGATAATATTTGAAGCAACGGTCATTTGGATAGACCCATCAGTGGTATTAATTGCATGGACAAGACAACACCCATCGTTTCGATCCTCATTAATTGCTGGAAATCCGATCAAATTTCCCTCGAAACTTGTGTGCAGGCATTGGTCTCGTCGAAGATTTACCAAAACTGGAAAAATCATTATACTATTTTCAAATCTAGGGCAACGTATACCTATCGTATATGGATTAACTGCTTGTCAGAAGGCGAAGTGACTAGCCCTCTATCCCTTTTCAAAATCATCTATGTGGCACAGGGACATTGCATCGCTGTGATTTCACACCGCATCGTCTCGAACCAAAGTGGCAGCATGAACGCCGCAACATTCAAAAACTCCGCAAGCATCCTATGAATTGCACAACATACAATTTTTTGATGCGATTCCTCATACTTAGAACTTTTTTTTTTTTAGTGTAGACTAATTACCGGTGCGATGCCTCATTTCAACTACACTGGACATTTGCACTTCATAAACTGTCTGATTTAGGGCTGGGAGGTGGAGTGGCTATCACTATAAAGCTTAAGTCTACTGCCATTAATCAAAGTGGGAAGAAGCTCCCCATTTAGTTTGCTAAGCTGAACGACACCTCCATTTGTAACTTGCTGCACCTGATATGGCCCCAACCAATGTGTCTTGAATTTTCCTAGAAACTTAACAAACTTGCTTTCATAAAGGAGCACTAGGTCTCCTATCTGAAGAATCTTGCTCTTGATGTGCCTGTCATGCCAAGCTTTCTCTCGTGCCTTCTACACTTTCTGATGAAATCCTGCGATGAATCTGTCTTCTTCTAAGGCAAGCAGCTGCTCTAGTATTTCATTCATCATATCTGTATCAGCCATCTCGGTAATTTGAGCAACTCTTAAACTGGGAATAATATATTCCATAGGCATAATAGCCTCTTGTCCATACACCAAGCTGAAAGGTGTGTGTCCTATAAGTTTCTTGCATGTAGTCCTATAAGCCCATAATACAGCATTAACCCTGAGGTCCCAATCATTTCTTTGGCTATTACAGATCTTAGTAAGATAATTTTCTAGAATCTTGTTAAAATCCTCCACCGTACCATTAGCTTGAGGATGGTAGGGAGTGATTTTATGGTGCTGGATTTGAAATTCCTCTATCAAGGCCTCAATAGTGCAATTCAGAAAATGTCTGCCTTGATCACTCATCAAAATTGATGGACATCCAAATCTACTAATGATGTTTTCGAAAATGAACTATGCAGCTGTAGCAGCATCACAATTCCTTATTGCTTTTGCCTCTGCCCACTTGGTGAGGTATTCTGTTCCTGTGATGATGTATCTTGCACCAGTTCATTTTCCTGGTGGGTTGATAGGACCCACGAAATATATAGCCCACTTTTCAAATGCGCGCAGCGTAATCTGTGGTTGCAGCAGCATTTCATCTCTCCACGAAGGTTTTCCTACCCTCTGGCAGATATCGCAACATCTACAAAATTCCTTAGTGTCTTTGTGCAAAGTAGGCCACCATAATCCTGCAGATAGAATTTTATGCGTAGTCGGATTTCCTGTGAAATGACGTCCTGCGGTACTTGAGTGTGCTTCTCTGATAATGGCCTCTTTCTCGTGCGGCATAATGCATCTGTGCAAGACTTCATCTGGACCCAACTTGTATAATTGTCCTGCGATCAAAGTGAAAGCTGCTGCTTTCACAACTAACTGTTTCTTTTGTTGCTTATTAAACTCAACAGGTTCCCACCCTGTAGTGAGAAAGTGAATAATATCAGCGTAATACTCATCTGTGATCTGTATAGAAAACAATTGCGCATCTGACAAATTGTCCTTTAAATTACTTGGTTCATCTCTTGAATCTATCCGCGACAGGTGATCAGGTCCGGCATTTAATTTTCCTGGTTTTACGATGATTTCAAAATCATACTCCTGAAATAAGAGTAACCATCTGCAGATCCTTCCTCCTAACACTGGCCTATTGACCAAGTACTTTAAAGCAGAATGGTCAGTGAACATCTTGAATGAGGCACCGAACAGGTAGTGTCTGAACTTTTGTAGAGCATACACCATAGCTAATCCTTCTTGTTCTGTAGTGGTGTAGTTCTTTTCTACGGTAGATAGCTTTATGCTTGAGTACGCGATAGGGTGATCAATACCCCCTTCTCATGGCTGGGTTAAGACAATGCCCAGTGCGATGCTAGATGCATCCACATGTACATGAAATGGCTTGGTCCAGTCTGGAAATACTAAGATGGGTGCTGTAACCATATTTTCTTTAAGAGTGTCTAGACTTTTTTGACATTTCTCATTCCATAGGAATTTCACTTCTTTTTTTAACAACTTTTCCATAGGTGTTGTGATCTTTGCATAGCCCTTGATGAATTTTTTATAGTACCCGGTATGACCAAGCACTGTCCTCAACTGCTTGACTGAGTTGGGTGCTGGAATATTAACAATGATGTCAATCTTTGCAGGATCTACCATCAAGCCTTGTCTGCAAACAATATGACCCAACAAAATACCAAATGGCATACAGAATATACATTTCTTCAAGTTAAGAGAAATCTGGTATTGCCTACATTTCTCTAACATGAGCCTTAGATCTCCTATATGCTTTTCGATTAATCCAAATACAGTCCAATCATCAAAATAGACTTCTAAGAATTTATGGATGTATTCCTTAAATACAGCAACTACTACTCTGGAAAAAATAGTTGGTGCATTTTTAAGACCAAAGAGCATTACCGTATACTGGAATGAGCCCCATTCTGTTGAAAAGGTGGTATTATGTCGATCCTTTGGATGGATTCTGATCTGGTGATAGCCTGAAAAGCCATCAGTGAAGGAGTAGACCTCCTATCCTCCCACATTGTCTAAAACTTCATCAGTAAAAGGTGTCAGAAATGGGTCATGAAGCGATGCGTCGTTGAGTTTGTGCAAATCGACACAAATCCTGATTTCTCCTTTGGTTTTCTTTTCCTGCACGACCATGGGACTAACCCACTCGCTCTCTTCTATAGGTTCAATGATGCCTGCTGCTAGCATCTTATCAATTTCATCCTTAAATTTTTCTTTATAACGAGGATTCAATCTGTATGGAGGCTACTTAACTGGCCTGTCATCCTCTTTCAATGGTATCCGCATGACTCCCAAATCTCCTACTATTCCCTTCATCTCTGTGAACTTGGTAGGAAATAAGTCCTGATAGTCATGTAAGAGATCTGCGATGTGTCCTACTGTTTCATCATCCCAATAGTCTCCAATAGAGGCAAACTTTGGTTCTGTTTCTGTGCCAATATTGATCTTTTTAATTTTGATAGGCTCTGTGATTGCAGGAATCTCTATCTTTGGTCCCTCAACTCCGTGAGTCCCTTCTGACTCTGGAATGTTGACACTGCGAGGATTCTCATCCTCATCATCTGGCTCTGCTGCGAAGTTGTAACACTCTAGCGCATGTTCTAACTGGGTGGCCCAATCAGGCTGAGCATATACTGGTAGGGTACAGTCATCAAATATCTTAGTTTTTATAACATCTAGAGCCTGATCAATGCTTGGATACTCAGATTCAAAAGTGAAAGTGAGTAGAAAGCTGTCTATCATAAGTGGCCATGTGATGGTTCCTCTGCGCAACTCTATTTCCGTGTACCAATTCCTTGGGATTTGGTCTAAAGTGTGAATGAATAGGTGAACCCATTCATCCTCGGGAATGTGCGACCAATTCTGTTCACACATCTTAATATGTGACCGGGGGTCACTTTCTCCTGTATATTTATGCTGTAAAGGCTCTTTGTCACTAGAGAACCTGATCGCCATCAGTCTCTTAAAATCATCCCATGATGTGATATGTTCTTTATGTGCATGCCACCATCTTGCAGGTGTGGCTTTTACTGCAAGGTCAATAGTTGTCATCCTCTGCTCCTGAGGAATTTCCTACTCGAACTGCTGTAAAACGTCATTGACATCCACTAAGCCATGAAATGATGGAATATCAATAACCTTTGTGCCAATCCATCGCAGTGACTTAGTCATAAATGCACATTTGCGAGCTGAGACTTCGTAAAGTCTATTCTGCAAATTTTCTAAACCAACCTCTGAATCTGATGCGCATGAGCTGTCGCATCGCCAACTGATATTTCCTTCTACGATCGGATTGACATAATCACTCTGATTAGCAGTCATCTAATAAAGGATTTCCATGTTGTGCACCTCTTCCTCTGCTCTGATAGGTTCGATGTATCTAGGACCCTGAAAAGGATCCAACGGTGCGATGACCCGAATCTGATTATCCTCAAAGGTATCTTGTCTTTTCTTCAGATTGATAATAGCCATGTTATCGATTGCCCAATCAATACCTAATAACGCTGGATAGGGTCTGCTATCGCCAATAATTTCTATGACTTCAAAGTCTGCAAAGCTGCGAACTCCGTCAATGTCAACTAGTACTTGCAGTAATTGACCCAGTGGCGATACCCTCTGCTGATTGGCTAAAAGAAGATGGACAAGTGATCTGGCTAACTTAGGGCTACCCATCTGTTCCCATGTCTGCTTAGTCAGAACATTTACCTCTGATCCTAAATCTAGGATTACCTCATCCATTTCAAATTCTCCAATTTGCACTGTGAGTCTCATCTCTCTTCCTGTTCTTGTATGGCCCATAATATTATGAACAGCCCGCTGCACATTGCTCACGGAAGAAGACGGCTGACACTGATCTATGATGAGCTGAAGTTCTCCGATAGCTTTCTCATTTCGTATAAATTTCAAGCAGCTCCGCAGGAAGGATTGTACACTTCCTGTCGACTCATCCTCTTAGCACCTTCCAGATGTGGTAGCCTGTGATATCTGCACAGGACTAATGCCACAAGGTGTTTGCTGTGGTACGCCCCTACAAGGCAGTACCTGCGATCCTGATGGTATAGGTTTAGTAAAGAAAGTTTTTTCTTGCTGAAGTGTTTCTTTGTTCTTCTGCAGGTCAAGTTGTGTTGATTTATTAGTGGATTTGCGCACCCACTCCGGACTTGTATTCTTTTCGGTATCCTGCGATGTCCTACTAGTAGAAGCACCGCTGCGAGTCACAATATTGAATCTTGGTTCTGGTTCTTTCTGCTCAGTAGCAATAAGTTGAATGTTCTGGTTTACTGCTGGCTTAGGATCCCTAATCTTGGCTATCAAGATCGGACACTCTTCTATAGTGTGATCATAGGACTTTCAATAGTTACATGTTGTAGTAGGGTTCTGACAATCCCTAGCATAATGTCCTACAACTCCACAATTGTAACAAGTAATCGGTCCATGGCCGCAGCCGAAGCCTTCACCATTGCCAAATCCTCCTCCACAGCCTCGTCCTCTGAATCCTCCACCATGGCCAACATGAGCCGGTTCGTGCTGTGGTCCTGTTGCTGGACCTGGTGTCTCTGACTGGACTCTGTACAAGTCATGCTTTCTCTCTATCATGAGATCATAAGCTTGGAAATTATGTTCATAATGACCTACTGACTTACAGAAGTTACAATATAAGTTCTTAGGGGTTTGTACATACTTCTAAAGTAAAGGGAATTCCTGTGGTCTATGTCCTCTTGTTCTACAGAGTTCACACCATGGCCTTTGGTTCTGTATTAAGGGGTTCGGAGCCCCACTTGCTAAATATTCAACAAATACTAGACAATTATCTTTAGTATGGCCCTGTCCTTTACACTTGGTACACCATAGTTCTTGTGCAACCTATTTCCCTTTCTTAATCTCATGTAGCTGTAACGTGAGATTGGCTAACTGATTCTGTAGGTTTGTCATACCTGTACTAGTCTCAGCTAGAGGTGAATCCTCTAGTTTCATTGCCATCTCCAATGCTTCATCCTGCGTACGGAGTCTCTATTACATAAGGGGAAGTCTGATATGTGGGAGCAGTGCTGCGATGAACCATTCCTTATGCTGCTACGGCACAAACTCAAAGCTAACCTAGTCTATAAGAGCTTTGAATTTCTGATCAAAGTCTGATACTGACTCTGTAGGTAACTGTTTAATGTCTTTAAGCTCTGTGATACACTGTGACTCAGACTTAGGTTTCTTAAATTCTTTGATCATGGTGGTCCTGACTTGTATGAGCGTTCTGGGTTGTGCTGATGTATACTTCATATACCATGTTAAGGCTATTTCTCTAAGTGTAGTGGCCAACTGGAAAAGTTTAGTATTATCATCTAGGATCTGTTTAATAGTCCATACGGCTTCACATAAGAACCAATGCTGTTCTGGGTCTTCTACCCCTGTACCCTTAAAGGTAGGTAACTTCATGTCGTCCCCCATTCTATTTCTATGTGGTGGGTTCTGATTTGTTGTGTTACTACCACTTGGTGGTGTAAATGTAGATGGTGTAGAGGTAGTATGTACTGTATGTGAACTACTAGATGGAGTTCCTATGGGATTATTCTGAGTCCTGGTTGCTTTCTGTGGGGTATAAGGGTGCTAAGGGATACCCCCTGCTGGTCTTTCTGTATTTCTTTGGCTCTGTTCTCTAGTATGGTCTGAACTGTCTTCCAAGAAGGAAGATCTGAAATCTACTTTATATTTCTTACCACTACGTGTACATCCAATTTCATCAAAATCACTCTCAAACTCTTGTGACATTACACTTACTGAACTTATTCATATGAGAATATATCCATTACTCCTTTTTCATGTAATAACATCTTAATAGATGAATTCAAAGAGTTCAAGTACTTACCACGATATTCTTTGAAGAAGTACCTCTCGGCTTCGCTGAAACTCTTTCTTTGATCAACTGCAAACTCTGTAATGAATCCTTCTAGCAAACTCGTAAGCCAGAAGTCTACTGCCCGCGAAATGGGATTATCTATACTCTTCATGGTCTAAATCAGCTCCGGTGTCCAGACAATGTTTCTTTTCTTCTTGAATATATTCTTATCAGTCAACTTTAACAACCAGTTGTACAGCTAGTTTGCATAGGTCGCAAAAAATATCTCATGCAGATCTCTGAAGATATGTTTTTGTAACCAGTCCTCTGTACTTAGTCTAGGACTCTTTTTTTTTGTTGTAGAAAATTCTCATTCCTTCGACCCAACCCACTAGTTGAGTTCTTCTTTAGTAGGATGCCAATAGAACATTAGCTCTTTAGTTTGTTCAAAACTGGCAATGGAACCATTTGTTGGCTCTTCTAGGCAGACTCGGGTTTACTTTAATGTACCAAAAATACCCCTAGCTCACTGGCCCTTTCTGCAACAGACCGCAGAATGGCCTGAAGTCTCAACCGAAGTGATCTTAGATGGGGTGGCTGAAGACTCAGGTGTCTTCAATCGGGTTCTGTAGCATCCTAGGGTCTCGAAACTCTCCTTATCCAGTAGGATCTCTCCGCGAGGGTGTTCTCTCCTTCTAGCTGGCTCTGATAGGTGCGCGGACTCTTATCGCATCGTAACCTCTAGAACGATGCACACCTTTCTCTTCTACTCAACCCTTCACCTGCGATATCCCACACCGCAGCTCCTTCGACGGTGCGATATCACCTTTCTATGCTGCGATATCTTCTACAGTAAGACTCAATGCGACCCTCAAGGTCCAAAGGTCTTCTCTCTGGGTACAATAACTCAGTTAGCCCTCGACAGGGTGTCAATCATCCTTACTTGAGGTTCTACAGTTCAACATACTTAACATCAACTATACTCAATCTTGCTGGACTAAATATGCAGGAATCACTTAACACTGTAACTGTTACTATCGTGAATCAAGCACTGATAAAATCATACATAGACTACTTGATACATTGAACTTGCGTTTAACCTTCTATGTGCTATAAACTGAAGAATAACATACATGCATTCATCAACTGATAAGTAACATTCATGTAACAGATGAAAGATAGTGAACAGGTAAAACACAATCACATGAACAGTCACACAACACGCAGATTTTACGTGGTTTACTCCCAGGAAGGAAGCTACATCCACAGGAACTGTTTTTTCTATTATATCTTGAGAGAGTAAACACAGTTCCACTGCAACCTATTTTGCAGCTCGAGATCTTCTGGGAAACTCCGTGCACACAGCTGGGAGCCCTTCTCTCCTAGATCTCTTCTCCTTCTATATTGTCTTCTCCTTACAATATAATCTTCCTCTCTCTCTCTCAATCCCTATGGATTGTTACATTCATGCTCAAGGAGCCAGCTACTGGTTACAGTAAGATAACTACAGACTAAATAACAGAACCAGAGCTCGACTCAAAGAACAGCTAACTGACCAACTAGCTAATTGTCTATCTGAATGTTTGGCTAGCTACTGAGTGGCTATGAGCTAACAGACTAATTGACTAGCTTGCTAGCTAACCCTTCATAATACAAAATACATGCTTATATAGGCAGCCTGAAGGTCTCGCCCTGTTACAACACTGTGGGCCTTTCCCAACAGTAACCCAAAAACCCTAACTGTGACAGTCAGCCTATCTGTACTTGAACTATTGCTTTCCATCACACCATAGCTTTCTACAGTCTTCCACGCTTCCCGGCGCTGATCATGGCTATGGGCGCCGCTTCCTCGGTCGTTCTCTTCTGTCCTTTGTCTTCAATACCTCGACCCATTGCTCCTTTTCTATTTATGAGGGTAGCTGAGCCCTCCTGTCTTCGTCGCTTCCTTAAGTGCAGTGGTTGATCTCTCTCTTCTTGGCTGCTCAGGTACTGTTTCCTTTGACTTTCTTCTTTCGATATAGAAACTTTTCCTGTAGCTGTGGGGCCCTGCTCCAACAATAATGGTTGAAATAAGGAGAATTTTTTTCTTGGAGATGATACAACATTAGAAGTGATTGGAAATGGATATGTTTCTATTGAAGATGGAGTATTTAATAATGTTATGTTGGTCCCCAATCTCAAGTCAAATTTACTCTCTATGTTTCAAATTGCAAATCAAGGTTACAAGGTTGAGTTTTATAAAGACAAATGCTTAATTAAGGATATTAATAATGATTATAAGGTGGTTGCTTCTAGATATGTAGAAAATGGACTTGATAAGTTTGGAAGGTTTACTTCAAATGGAAAGGATTTGGTTGCAAAAACAAATAATGTGAATAGATTATGGCATGAAAGGATGGGTCATTTAAATTATAAAATTCTAAGTCTAATGAAAAAGTTTTAAATGGTGCATGGAATACCTAAAAGTTTTCAAGAGCAAGAAGTTTGTGAAGGATGTATGTCTGGAAAGCAACATATGGAAAAATTTGTAAATGGTAAATCATGGAGGGCCAAGTCTCCACTTCATTTGGTTCATAGTGACCTTATGGGACCATTAGAACATCCATCCATTTCATGTTTCAGGTATGTTTTGACATTTATTGATGACTATAGCAGAAGGATTTGGGTTTATTTTATAAAATAGAAAAATGAGGTATTTGACAAGTTCAAGGAATTTAAGTCCTTTGTAGAAAAACAAAGTGGAAAGTACATTAAGATTTTAAGGACAGATAATGGAAAAGAATATGTGAACAAGGATTTTGATAATTATTGTAAGAATAATGGGATTAAAAGAGAGCATACAGTCCCTTATACACCTAAAAAAAATGGTCTAGCTGAAAGGAAGAATAGGACCCTTATGGAGATGGCTAGGTGTATGTTACATGCTAGAAATATGGATCCAAAGTTTTGGGCTGAAGCTGTAAATGCTACATCTTATATTATCAATATGTCACCTACAATTGCTGTCAAACATAAAATTCATGAAGAAGCTTGGAGTGGAAGAAAAACAATTGTAGGCCATTTCAAATTTTTTGGGTGTGATGCATATGTTCATATACCTGAAGAGAAAAGGAAGAAACTAGACAAGAAAAGTCACAAATGTATTATGGTTGGTTATAGTGAATCATCTAAGGCCTACAGGTTGTATGATCGTGATAAAAATGAAATTCCTATTAGGAGAGATGTGATATTTGATGAAATTTGTATAATATCTACCAAATCTTCTTCCTCTATTCCTATGTCTCCATCCACCCTTGGTGACCCAACTATTGTTCAGACAAATTTGATGACATGACTAATGAAGAATGTTCTGAATCTTGTGAAGAAGGTATTGTTGTTGTAGGTACACAAGATAAAAACAATGATTCTATCATAAAAACAAGGAGTATTCAAGATATTTATCAAGAAGGTCCAAGGCATTATGCCAACTGTGCTCAAGTATGACTAGAGTAATGAATGTTGATGACCCACATGTATTTGAAGAAGCTCAAGGAAATCCTGAATGGGATGTTGCAATGAAAGAAGAATATGATACTCTAACGAAGAATCAAACTTGGGAGCTTACTTCTCTTCCAGAAGGTAAAAATCTCATTGGATGCAAGTAGGTATATAGGACAAAGTACACCTATGATGGAAAATTTGAGAAGCATAAGGCCAGGTTGGTTGCCAAAGGATACTCACAAAAAAAAGGTATCGACTATCATGAAACATTTTCTCCTAAAATGACTACAATTCGAATAGTGACTTCTCTAGCTGCAAAATTTTGTTGGGAGATTCATCAAATGGATGTAAAAAGTGCTTTCTGCAAGGTGACTTACATGAAGAAATCTATATGCAACAACCCCCTGGTTTTAGAAAAATCAGCCAATAAAATCTTGTTTGTAAGTTAAAGAAGTATTTGTATGGATTGAAGCAAGCTCTTAGAGCTTGGTACTCAAAAATCAATGAGCATTTCTTAAAGGAAGGATTCAAGAGAAGTCCTTATGATCCTGATCTTTATGTCAAAAATTGTAATGGTGATATCATAATTGTGGTCTTATATGTAGATGACTTGATAATTACATGAAGGAAAGTAAGCCATGTATATGACTGCAAGGGGCAGTTAAAGAAGGTGTTTGATATCACAAATTTAGGGTTGCTACATTACTTTCTTGGCATCTAGGTTTGGCAAGAGAAAGAGAGGATTCTTCTATCACAACAAAAGTACATACTTGATCTATTAAAGAAGTTTAAGATAGAGAATTGCAAGGAAGCTCCCGCTCGAACTAATGCAGGGGTTAAGATAAGGAGTAAATATATCTCTAAAAAAATTGATGGTACACTATATAGACATCTAGTGGGAAGTCTTCTCTATCTAACAGCCACTAGAACAAATATTGCATATGCAGTTGGACTGGTTTCTAGATTTATGGCATATCCTTATCTTGAACACTAAAAGAATACTTAGATACATCAAAGGAACATATCAGCTTGGACTGGAGTATCAATATGGTGGAAAGGTTCAACTAGTTGGATACACAGACTCGGATTGGGAAGGAGATGTTGAAGAGAGAAGATCAACTTCTGGATATGTTTTTCACATTGATTCGGGAGAAATTTCATGGAGTAGTAAGAAACAAGCTATAGTTTCTTTATCATCAACAAAAGCTGAATATAAAGGTGCAACTATTGCAACACAAGAAGCTACATGGATAAGAGGAATCCTTGCTGAATTAAATCATTCTCAAACAACAGCTACAACTATTTATTGTGATAATCAAAGCACAATACAATTGACGAAAAATCCAGTTTTTCATGCAAGGACCAAACATATTGAAATCCATCATCATTATGTTTGTGAGCAAACATAAGAAGGCAACATCATATTGAAGTATTGTAAAACAGAAGATCAAGTTGCTGATATATTCACTAAACCATTGAGCATTGTAAAGTTTGAAAAGTTTAGAAGCATGTTAGGGCTTAAAGTAGTATGCCCTTAATAATGTAACTCTGATAAACATTAGGGGGGAGTGTTAAAACTAGAATTAAGAGATAATAATGTTTATTAGAAAAGTTAGTGAGGAGTGTTCTATAAATCTTCTAGAAGTAGCATTTATTATAGGTAGCTGAAACACTGTTCTAATGTTGAAAATATCCCCCGAGAAGAGAGTTCTAGACAATCTCTAGATGTAATATTCTTACCTATAAATAGAACCCAATCTCAGGGAATTGGGTAAGGGCTTTAATCTGAGATATCTTAGTGTGTTTGATTTTTAGTGACTCTTTCAGAACAACATGTTTAGAAATTCGATATATATTCTCCAAAAGTAAATAGTTTTAACTTCAAACGCTCCCAACTGTGTTTGTAGAAATGAAGCTTGTACTGCCATGATTTAATATCACTGAAGGGCACTAAGGAGAGATGGAGTAGTCGAGTATCAATCTGGGTGCCAACAACTCCGAAGAGGTACCAATGTTTCCATGATTAGAAGCTCTTCTAAAATGATGCACTCAACAAATCCGGGTCGGCCTGGTGGGTGTGGCCATGGTCTGCAAATAACTAGTATGACCTGCAAAAAGGGCTTTTAGGGAAATTGCTCTATGACTCAACTACACCACAACTCTTGGTTGTCGAAGTGGATGATAAAGGAGAAGGCCCACTAGCTTAGTGTTCATTGTTGGAGATATATTTTAGTTTTAATTATTGATTATGTCCAAGCGCGGGGTCAAAAAAAAACCCAAGTGTCAAGGAGAGTATCCAAAATGGCTAGTGACCATGTGGTTTCATCAAGATTTCCTCTAGGGGAACGCACATCATGAGGTCATGCTATGCTCAACACGTCTTCAAGCCATGGGGAAGCTTGGACGCAAGCGTTGGAATGGTAAGGAAGTGATAGGGGGTGCTCAGCAGCCACTGCTCCAAATACCTTGGAATAAATTAAAGAAACCCTAACTAATTGACTTAAACTAGTACAGAGTATACATGATATCGAGTACTACTTGAAAACAATCAACACATCCAAGCCAAGAGAATAGAGGGGTAGGCATGGATTCCAAGATGGACACACAACTACCTCACTCCTCCTTGGTGAAAGGTGAAGACAGCCCCAAAATCTTAATGAGCTAAAGGTTAGTAAAACAAATAAACTGAAACCGTACCGTAGGGAGCCAGTAACCATGGTGGAGTTGTAGAGTTGAGCTTGTAGAAATTTGGACTAGAAATGGGAGACTATTTACTAGGGTAAATGTTAGTGGCTAAATTTCCTCAATTGGCTATTTTTTGTGTTTTTTCAAAAATAAATTAGTTATTTGGTGTTTAATATTGCCTATATTTATATAAAATATGTTTTTTATCATAAAATTCGTCAAAATTTATACACTTCAGTGTTAATTTTATGTTTCATATTTAATATTTGCCTACCTATCTATAAACATGTTTTTTCAATCGAAAACAATCGCCTAGAATACTTTACTTAAGTATAATATTAGAATCCTTAAAAAATACCATGTTGTTTACTCTTGTGCTTGTTTTCTTCGTATGGTCGCCATTCCTTCAAGCAGACATTCTCATCTATGAGGATAGGGCATTCTCGTCTATGAGGATAGGGTGTCTATGTCGTATGTATAATTAAAATTTAAAATTTCTTAATTTTTCTTTTATATATATATTTTCATATATTTGAAATCCAATTATGGGGATTGGTTAAAATGTTTTTTTTATTAATTGAATTTGTTAAAAATGTTTTTACATTTACATTGTTTAGGTATTTTAAATTTTATAATAATAATTATCAATAATTATTTCAATTTATTCTACATCTTAATTTAATTATTAATTATTTAAAATTGATCACATAATTAAAATTTTAGAGATGAATGTGACTAATTTAAGGTGAATTAAAAGTGATTAGGGTTAATGTAATTTTGGATTATTCTTATATGTGACAGATCAATTTAAATTAAATTTAAAATCATAGGCTAGGGTTAATATAATTCTAATTAGTTAATTAATTAACTTTATACTTTAAACCCTATAACAAAAATTTATAAGATTAAAGTATAGAGTTAATAGATAACACGACTCGAGTTAACTAGAATTCAAGTCAAATTGAGTAAAATAGAGGTTTCATGTGAAAAATCAAGCATGACCCCACAATAGGTATGGTTATTGGTGACTCTCTAACTTGCAAGGAAAATGTGGCACTATGCATTCCCATGCAACATCTCACGATGATTTCAGTGTAAGAATGAGGTAGTACCTTGATACCCTTCACCTTCCGGAATTTTTCTTAGTATCAATAACTCCCGTTTACGGGTAATAAGAGAAAGGAACTTCTTCTCCTGAATGTAGAATTGGGAATGTGGATAAATTACAACTCAATATGAATTAGATGGTCATTATTTGGAATATTGCAATGAAGTAGTAACTGGAATGATTAAAACATAGAGAATTCGAGGTCGATCATATATTGAAGGTCAAAACATGAGAAAAATAATAACTAGTTAAAACAAAATTATGTGTTATGGTGATTAGAAGGAGGTTAGTGAGGGACCCTATCTCTACAATAAGAGATTACACTATGGTGTTCGATTTTATGGGAGGATTATGGATATGATGAGACTAAAATGGGAAAGATGCAATTAGGAAACTTACAAAAAGGGTCATTACCTCAATAAACTAACTTACGAAGCATTAATTAATAGATTCAAAATTTTATGCAAATGATAGAGATTGATTCTATATAAAATAAGGTAAATAATGTTAATAAATAAAATAATAAGTATTAAGTAGGTTGATATGTAATAAGTATGATCGTGAAATTTTGGGGTAAGAGTTATATTTAACAAATATTGACTTATACAAAATACTTGGTTAATAAACATTGTGTTATTCAAGTTATTATATATGGTAGACCATTCAAGAAACTACCAATATTAATAATAATTAATGTTGAAATGCTAGACAATATTGAGAGGGAGGGGGGTGAATCAGTATTGTAACTTTTTAACAATTTAAAACCACTTTTAATTTATTTATTCAAAAACATGATCAATAAGAACACACAAAACACAAATTTATCATGGAAGCCCAATTAGGTAAACCACCAATACTTTCTATTACTGCAAAATTGTTATTACAAATAGTTTTTGCCTACTCCTATAGACAAGGATGGTATCACACCCTATTCACCAGCAACTACTAAAAGGAGGATACAACCCCCTGTTTTTTCAGCTACAACTGGCATGATGCTACTACACCCTATTTACCAGCTTCTACTGGAAGGAGGCTACAAACCCCTGCAGGCATGTTTCCTACCCTAGTGCCACCCTACCACCCTAATATGTTTTTAGTAATCTTCTAGACTCCTTTACACTTCAATATTTGTCACACTCACTGGTCTCTGGTTCTTTTTCTGTGATCTCGACCTAAAAGACAATTTCTTTCACTCATCCCTACGTGTATAAATACCTTCACGTTTCCTGTGGACACATATTTTCACCATTACACCATTTCATTCTTCGATCGTCCCTCTTCATGAGAACTCCATTCCTCATTCTAACATTTAGTTGTCTATGTTGATGTAATTGTAACTTCAGAATGTATTCACTTGTATTTCTTATGTATTGTACCCCGATGTTCCTATCGGGAGTTTCTATAATGTAAACAAGTCATGTCAAGTCAATGTGGGTAACCCTCCTATTGTTCAAGGGTTAAAGTCCCCGCAGTTTTGGGGCACTAGGGTTGTTAGACTCACCTAGTGAAGTCAGCCCTAGTAGGGTTTAGTCAAGTCAGGAATTAGTATAAATAGAGAGTTGGCCTCTCTATTTAACACACACTCACTCACACTTAGTTGTAGCACATAGCTGAGTAAGAAGAAGACACTAGGGCTAGGAAGAAAGAGGCTACTACTATTGGGAGATCATTTTGGTTTTACTTTTGGTGTTGATTCTATCTCTAAGGAAGTTGTGGGGTTTTCTTCATTTATGGTTTCCCCGAGGAAAAACATTGTGTTCATTGTCTCTTGTGTTTGATTGTTGTGCTTGTTATTCTCTCAGTTAAAGATCCTAATATAATGTTAGCTTAATGTTAAAAATCTAACATGGTATCACAGCTAACTTGAGAAGAAGACACTGTGAAGCTATGGGAACTAGGGATTCCTACTTTGTGGATCTCTCTCCACATATTTTCAGAAAAAGAAGGTTGGAATAACTCTCCTCCCTAAGGCACATTTTTCTGTTGAAGCAGAATCCAATTCTGAGGTTTTTCAGTTTTGGACCCGACACTATTGCTGAAAATTGAGGATTTCTATAGAAGTGGAATTTTTCAGTGAGCCCAGGCCTGGATTGATCTATTCCCCAAAATTGAAGTTTAGAGATCAATATCAAAGCATTTTATTGGACAGAACTCTAGAAAAGAAAAACCCTAATCTGCTCAACTAGCACTACAGAATTTCAGCTCCAAATCCAGATCCGACATCTTGACCTGGTAAGATATAAATATTTTGTATTTCCATTTGAGGTTCTCAGTTAAGATGTCTCATCATACCAATTTTGATGAAAATCTTAAAGGAGATGATAAATTCTGATCCTGGAAGTATAGGATCTCCCTGGTTCTGGAAGAAAATGAGTTGGAATCCTACATCCATGAGGAGGTTCCAGTTCTAGAGGGAGATGAGGCTAAGGCCTTACATAATAAGAAGTTGGTTATGGAAAAGATGATTATTGCTGATTCAATCAAGGATCACCTCATCCCACAACTGTCCTCCCTCAAGACACCTAAAGCTATGTTTGATGCCCTAACCAAACTATTTGAAGGGAAGAATATAAACCGGAAGATGACTCTAAGGAACCAGTTGAAGAATGTAAAGATATAGAATGAGGAGACCATCCAGTCATACTTCACAAGGGTCTCCTAGATCAAAGAACAACTTGAAGCAGTAGATGAAAAAGTGGAGAATGTAGAAATTGTGATGACAACCTTGAATGGTTTCCCTAGGTCATGGGATTCTTTCATCCAAGGAATCTATGCTAGGAAGAAGCTAGTTAAGTTCAACAGACTATGGGAAGAATTCTCTCAAGAAGAAGCTTTAATAGCAGCTCGAGAATAAAATATGGGAAGTGAAGATCAAGATCTCACAGTACACTCCAAGAAAGGAAGAAGGGAAAATCATCATCACCAAGGCAAGCATTCTCATCAGAAAAATAATTTTTGTAAGAAGGGATCCATCCAAACTTAGATGTTATACATGTGATGAAAGAGGACACTTTGCTATAAGTTTTCCCATGAATAAGAATGGATCCAAGAAGAATAACTCCAAAATAAGACATAATGCTCACATTGTTGAGGATGATGATCATCTCAGGAAGAAAGTAAGACAAGAAAGTGAAGAATCTTCAAGTGATGAAGAATATGTTCTAATCTCCACTCTCACGGGAACTGTCACTCATGGAAGAAAAGATTGGCTCATTGACAGTGGGGCTTCCAAACACATGACAGGTTTCAAGAAATATTTTGAGAAACTATCCGAACATAATTCACCCCATAAGGTGAAACTTGGGGATGAATACCAATATCCCATAAAAGGTAGTGGTGAATCCTCCTACAAGCTAGACTCTAGAAAGTATATGAAAATGAAGGATGTCTTGTTTGTACCAAGACTAAAGAATAATCTTCTCTCCATATCAGTACTGGATGCAAAAGGAATGAGGGTTGCATTTGTAGATGGCCAAGTCCTCATGTGGCCAAGAGGAAAGACTATTGGTGATGCAATAGTAATTGGAGAACGAGAAGGAGGATTATACAAATTGAAGGGCCATCCAAAACAAGCTTTGGTCCATGACACAATGGAGCCAAATGAAGTTTGGCGCAGAAGGCTTGCACATGTGCACTACAGAGCACTACCACTTGCAAGCAAAGTTGTTGAAGGTCTTCCAGAAATTCAAGCAAAACATGAAGGAGTCTACAAAGGATGTGCGAAAGGAAAGAATACAAAGAAGACATTTCCAAGTAGCGAGAGCAAGGAAAAAGGAATCTTGGAAATCATCCACTCCAATGTATGCGGACCAATGTAATCAAGTTCACTAAGATGGTATGTATACTATGTTTCTTTCATTGATGAATTTTCTAGAAATACATGGATTTACTTCATGAAGAACAAAGATGAATTTTTCAGCAAGTTCAAGGAATTCAAAGCCTTGATCTAGAACCACACAGAAAAGAAGATCAAGACCTTTCGATCAGATAATGGTGAAGAATTCACATCAAATGAATTCAAAGAGTTATGCAGAGATTTAGGGATTAAGAGGGAGTTATCCACTCCATATAATCCACAACATAATGGGATTGTAGAAAGGAATAATAGAACTATCATGGAAGATGCAAGAGCAATGCTTCATGATCAAGATATTCCCATGCATCTATGGGTAGAAGTTGCCAGAATAGCGGTGTAGGTACAGAACCATACTCCACACAGAGTACTCGAGAACAAGAAACCTGAAGAAGTCTTTTCTAGCAAGAAACTAGAAGTCAACCATCTCAGAATATTCGACTGTCCAGTGTACATACACATTCCGAAAGAAAAGAGGACAAAGTTAGATCCTTTAGGAAAGAAGGGTATATTTGTGGGATACTCTGAATGCTCAAAGGCTTACAGAATATACTTCCCAGGATTCAAGAAGATCGACATCAGCAGGGATGTAACATTTGATGAAGACTCAGCCTACAAAAAATATAGAAAGAGACCTGCTGAAGATCCTGAAGAATCAGAATCATCCAGAATTCATGACACAACCATGAATGAAGAAACTCAAGAAGAAGATCGATAATTTGAAGAACCACAAGAACCTGTAGATCCACCTCAGGAGAAGAATCCTCATAAGAGAAAACCTGCTTGGGTACGGGAAGCTATCCAAGGCGTAGAAATATATGGGGCTCCAGAAGAGAATCACAGAGAAAGAAAGAGGACCAGGTCCTGTTCTGGGTATGTAGCTTTATTGTGTGACTTTATCAATAAAGAACCTTCCAACTATGAATACGCGACAGAACGAAAAGAATGGAAGGATGCTATGATCGAAGAGTATCAATTGATCATGAAGAATGATGTTTGGGATGTTGTCCCAAGACCAGAAGGGAAGTCAGTTGTAACTTCCAAATGGATCTACAAGATCAAACATGCTGCAGATGGCAGTACAGAGAAATATAAAGCAAGATTCATGGCTCGTGGCTTCTCATAGAAATAAGGAATAGATTATGAATAAACCTTTTCACTTGTAGCCAGATACACTTCCATCAGATCAGTACTTGCTCTGGCTACAGTGATGAAATGGAAGATACACCAAATGGATGTCAAGATTGCTTTCTTGAATGGTGTAGTGGAAGAGGAAGTATATGTAGATCAACCACTTGGTTTTGAGACACATAACAGGGAGTCTCATCTATGTATATTGAAGAAATCCTTGTAGGTTTTGAAACAGGCACCCAGGATATGGTACGACAGAATTGATGGCTTTCTATCCAATTTGGGCTTTACCAAGAGTAAAGACAATTCCAACCTTTAGTACAAGGTTGAAGATGGAAACCTAGTGATTCTCCTACTATATGTAGATTATCTGTTTGTAACAAGTATGGATGGGTTGATTGCTGATACGAAGAGGAAGCTTGTTTCCATTTTTGAAATGAAGGACTTGGGTATGATGCACTATTTTCTAGGAATGGAGGTGGGGCAGAATCCGGATGGAATTTCCCTCGGAAAAGGGAAGTATGCAGTAGAGATCCTGAAGAGGTTCGAGATGATGGACTGCAAGGACATGACCACACCTATGGCATCGAACCTGAAACTATTGAGAGATGCTTCATACGAAGCGGTTGATGCTACGATGTATCGTCAGATGATTGGGTCCTTGATGTACCTGATGAACATGAGACCAGACATTTGCTTTGCTATGAACACCTTGAGCCATATTCTGACAGATCCAAGACATGTTCACTTGATTGCTGCAAAGCATATTCTGAGGCACCTGAGGGGTACAATTGATTATGGGCTCAAGTATGATGTGAATCAGAAGATTAACCTGGAGGGTTATGTTGATTCACATTGGGGAGGAAGTGCCATTGATAGGAAGAGCACCTCAGGGTGCTGCTTCAGTATGGGATCAGGTGTGATCTCTTGGTTTAGTAGGAAGCAATCCTATGTGGCACTGAGTACAGCTCACATATAGCTGAAGCAGAGTATGTCGCATCTTGTTCAGCTAGTTGTGAGGCAGTATGTCTGAGGAAGCTACTATCTGATTTATTTGATCTCCAGATGGATGCCACTTGTATACATTGTGACAACCCGAGTTGCGTGAAGTTGTGAAAGAACTCGGTGTTCCTTGACAAGTTGAAGCATATCAAGATCAAGTATCACTATATCAGGTATATGCTTCAGAGGGGAGCAATGAAGCTCCAGTATGTTGCGACAGATGAACAGATAGCTGATGTATTGACAATGCCATTGGATAGAGTGAAGTTTGAGTACTTTAGGGAGAAGCTTGGTGTTCTCCAGATCAAGGTTCCTTCCAAAGGGAAGTGATGAGTCCATGAGCCATTCTGACATGGTGAGAGGATTGGTTCCTTCCATGTTTAGATGTAAGGGCTGAGCCATTCTATCACGGTGAGAGGATTGGTTCCTTCTAGGTCAGATTTGAGTGCTGATCCATTCTGATGTGACTGTAGGATTGGTTCCTACATGATCAGTTATAAGCACTGAATGCCATTCTTGGAATGGAGGCACCTGGTTAGTTACTAGGAAAGCTCAGTCTGGGACTGAGGGCCATTTTGATGCGACTGTAGGATTCATTCCTACATGATTAGATGTGAGTGTAAAGCCCTTCTGACATTGGTTGTCAGATATAAGTGCAGAGCCCTTTCGGCATAAAGGATTGGTTCCTTGCATGGTTGAATATAAGTGATGAGCCTTTTTGACATTGGTTATCGGATGTAAGTGCAGAGCCTTTAGGCATGGAGGATTGGTTCCTCATAGGGTTGACTGTAAGTGCTGAGCCTTTCTGACATTGGTTGTCAGATATGAGTGCTGGGCCTTTCTGACAGGGTTGTGGGATGTGTTCCCACATGGTCATATGTGAGTGTTGGGTGTGCCCTTCTGATATGATTATAGGATTAGTTCCTACATGATCATATATAAGTGCTGGGAGGGCCATTCTAACTTAGGGTCTGCTGAAATAAGACCTACATGGAGGCTACGCCTACAACCAACATGAAAAAGGGCTATCTCTGTATAACTTCCTATGACAAGAAGAATCAATATATAGCACCTGTGATGATGATCCAGTAGATATGTTCCAGACCAGAGATGATCTAAATCTAGTGATTATTCAGATCCAGTGATGATTATCCAGATCGCGTGATGATCCAGATCCATATGAAGATGACTTGAAGATGAATATGACTTTAATATAAATATGACTTGAAGATGATGAGGACTCGATGATGATCCAGATGATACAGAGAATAAGACTTGTGCTGATAAATTGTGTCGAGAGAATACCTTCCTAGTTAAGAGGGAGTGTTGATGTAATTGTAAGTTCAGAATGCTCGAAAATGGCTATATATTTTGTATGACCGTGTAGTGTATTTTAGTAACTTGGAAGCCCCAATTTTGTATATGACACTTATGTATTATGACGTGATATTTTTTTGGACTTAATGAAAAATATTTATGATGATCGATTATTTATTATATTTACATGTGTAAAATGTGTTTGTGAAATGCTTATGGACCATGAAACAAATTCCAATCTAGTACATATTTAGCATATGAATCAACAACTTGATTAAAATTTCTTGAAATGTGAATGTATGTTATACTCTCAAATTGTCATTCTATCAATCTTACATGCAAGAATATTTGTAACAATGTTGGATCCCTAACACGATACAAGCTATTAAGTTGTGACACCACTAACTGTTAAATTTCCATATGCTTAGCTAATACATTAGTATTTTATTTCATAAAAAAAGCATATAAACAGGATCACTAAAAGATAGACAAGCACAACCATACAAAAGGAACATAAAGATTTATCCTGGGAAAACCCTAAAGGGAAAAACCCAGCAAAAGCTTCCTCAATATAGATGCCCCAAAAAGATAAAAGATAAAACCAACAAGGAGATCAAAGGCTGATCCTCCTCCTTCTCCAGCTACTTCTCTTCTCCACTAATGCGCTACACAAGTGAGAGTATGTGTCACTAATGAGGAGCACTACACCTCTATTTATATTCATCCGTTCACTTAAGTTAACTCATTTGACATGTAGGCTCGAGTTAAATCATGTAGGCTCGAGTTACACATGTAGGCTCAAGTAACCACATTGGGGTGCTAATGACCCACCTTTACAATTAGAGGGGACTACTTCATGACTCTTATTAGATATTTTGATTAGGAGCATCGGGGTACAATGTAATACAAGTGGTTCTCTTGGTAGGACCATCGGGGACCACAAAAAGATACATATAGAATATTCTTCGAAGTTACAATATTTCAACACTCCCCCTTAACAAGAAGGGTATTCTACAGCAACATCAACAACAACAAGATTAGAGATAGGGGACATCATCAACATTAGCAGGGTAACACATCTATAAATCATTGGAAGCTTTTCAACATCATGTAGTCTTCATCTTCAATCATGAGCAACATCTTCAGTCTTTGATCCGCAACATCTTCAGCATTTTGATCTTTCAATTAGCAACGAAATCTCAGCACTTGGACCTTTCGATCAGCAACATCTTCAGCACTTTGACTGTTCGATCAGCAACAACATCTTCAGCATTTTGTCCTTTTGATCAGCAACATTTTCAGCATTTTGACTTTTCGATCAGCAACAACATTTTTAACACCTTGACCTTTCGATCAATAGCAACATCTTCAGTACTTTGATCTCTCGATCAGCAATATCATCATCAACACTTTTCCCTTTCGATCAGCAACAACATCATCATCATCATATTCTGATTGGTCGATCATAATCATCATCACATTCTGATCTTTCGATCAGAAACATCATCATCATACTCTAATATTTCGATCAGAAACATCATAATCATAGCACGTCATCATCATGCTCTGATCTTTTAGATCAATACGTCATCATCATCATACTCTGATCTTTCGATCAGTATGTCATCATCATCATACTCTGGTCTTTCGATCAGTACGACATCATCATAATCAGCAACAACTTTCAATCCACAACTCAAAGACAAAAAAATATTTGGATCATTTTTGGACTTAAAGTCCAGGGATGATACAATCCCACCACATTCTCGACAACCGAAGTTACCAGATTGATTACGGGAGAATCAGTCCCTATCAATTTAGGACTAAGTCCAAGGATGATGCAATCCTACCACATTCTCGATGATCGAATTCACCGGATACAATTACGGGATAATCACTCCCTATCACTTTAGGACTTGAGTCCAAGGATGATGCAATCCTACCACATTCTCGACCACCGAAGTCACCGGATAAAATTATGGGATAATCACTCCCTATCACTTTAGGACTTGAGTCCAAGGATGATGCAATCCTACCACATTCTCGACGACCGAAGTCACTGGATACAATTACAGGATAATCAATCCCTATAACTTTAGGACTTGAGTCCAAGGGTGATGCAATCCTACCACATTCTCGACGACCGAAGCCACCGGATACAATTACGGGATAATCACTCCCTATCACTTTAGGACTATGTCCAAGGATGATGCAATCCTACCACATTCTCAAGGACCGAGGTCACCGGATCTATTATGGACAGCTTTCTCAGGATGATACAATCCCTCTTCATTCTCGAAGACCGAGGTATCCGGATCACTTTAGGGCAAGTGCTCAGGGATGATACAATCCCACCACGTTCTCGAGGACCAAGGTCACCGGATCTATTGTGGACAGATGTCTCGGGATGATACAATCCCTCTTCATTCTTGAAGACTGAGGTCTCCGTATCACTTTAGGGAAAGTGCCCAGGGATGATACAATCCCACTGCAACACCACTACTCCCCCTTCCGGGGAAGATCTTTTCAAACCACACCAAGCTTGTCTCAAAAGTGTTCTAACTCTACTCGAGGCAGAGGCTTCGTCAGTACATAATTATCCAAACCATCATCATCTACATATTCAGTATGTGAATACTGAACTATCACCATCTGTATCTCCATTATGTGAATACTGAAAGCATCATCATCTATATCTTCAGTATAGAAATACTGAATCACCATCATCTATATCTACAGTATGTAAATACTGAAATATCATCTATATCTTCAGTATGGGAACACTGAAATCATCATCATCTATATCTTTAGTATGGGAATACTGAAACATCATCATCTCTATATTCAGTATAGAAATACTGAATCACCATCATCTGCATCTTATCTTGTAAGTATAAATACCAGATTTCTACGTGGTTCTTTGTCATCACAACTATGTTTATCACATAGAATCATTGTAGTGTCCATCTTTAGGTCAAAGAGACCTGATATCAGCTTTTGAAGCCATATGGATTTACAACTTAGTAGAGCAATCTGCTATGTATTCTGCTTCAACCATGCTAAGAGAAACACTGGACTGTTTCCTGCTAAACCATGAACTCATAGCAGACCTCAAACAAAAGCATCTACCTGATGTGCTTTTCCTGTCTGAGATACTTCCATCCCAATCTACATCTGTGTATCCATACAATCTATACTCATGGCTACCATCATAGTATAGACCAAATTCTATAGTCCCTTTCAGATATCTCATCACATGTTTTGCAGCTACTAGGTGAACCCGTCTTAGTTGAACAAGATATTGACTTGAGGTGTTCATAGCAAAACAAATGTCTAGTCTGGTATTTGTTAAGCACATCAATGACTCAATGATCTGTCTATAGTGAGTCACATCCACTAACTCTAATGAGTCATCAGATAACAGCTTCAGGTTGGAATCCATGGGTGTGGCCATGACTTTGCATTCCAACATATTGAATCTCTTCAATATCTCTACCACATACTTTCCCTGGTTGAGAAATATTCCTTCTGAACTTTTCCATACTTCCAGACCTAGGAAATAATGCATTAACCCAAGGTCTTTCATCTCAAATTCTTCTGCTAGTTTCTTCTTGCTTTCCATGATCTGTTTCTCATTCCCTGTTAAGAATAAGTCATCCACATATAGTAATAGAATGACAGGTACATCTTCTACAACCTTGTAGGAAAGGTTAGGATCGACTTTACTCTTGGAAAATCCCATGCTCATCAGGAAACTATCTATTCTTCCATACCAAGATTTGGGAGCTTGCTTCAGGCCATAGAAGGCCTTCTTCAACTTGCATACTTGATTCCTTTTGTCTTCAACTTCAAATCCTCGTGACTATTCGATGTAAGACTCTTCCTCAATCATACCATTAAGGAAGGCTTGTCTTTACTTCATCATGGAAGAAACTACCATGATAGTTTTGAAGGAAGTGTACCTTGCTATCTGGAGTAAGTGTCTCTTCAGAATTACTTCCCTCTTACTAATAGAAACTTCTAGCCACAACTCTTACCTTACTTCTATCAGCAACATATCTTATCTTGCAAATCCATTTGGAAGATACCGCATTCTTGCTTTCCGGTTTGAGTACTATATCCCAAACATCATTCTAGTATCACAACATCTTCTATGAGTTTGTCTTCTCAGGTCATCAACATATCCTAGTCTTCTGCATTCAACCTTGAAGGTTGGAACCCACTTTACTCTTGGTAAAGTCTCGATCCATCACAAAGCTATCCATCATGTCGTACCATGTCGAACTCAGATATAATTTTCTGTAGTCACTCCCCCTGAAGTGGAGTATCATCTTCCCTCTTCATTCTGTACAGGTGGTTCTATGCTTGATATATACTGGTCAATAGAGTATGTTATGTCATAGTCTATTCTTTCTAGGGAGAATCATGAACCTTTCTTTGTACACTTGTTCCATCATATTGTATACATCATTCCCCATGATCAACTATTATTCTTTGATCATATCTTCTTTCATAGAATTCTTTTCTTCATCTTGAGTTATATCTTGTACCCATGGTGGTCTTCATCCTTCAAGGTGGATCTACCACTCTCCGAAGCTCTTTCTTCCGTCATGGTGTCTCTGACCCTGGGAGCTTCAGATTCATGTTTATTGGAGTGAATCTTGAATTGTCATCACTTGTTCTTCTGAACAAGTCTCATCCTTCTTTTCTTGTAGGAGGTTGTACATGAACTTTCCTACAATTCAAATGCACCAGTTGCATGGTTAGAACTATTTCATAAAACACATTAGAGGAAATTTGGGGTCTAAAATGGGCCTTATAAAAAAATGTGCCATGGATGAGCTGGAGTGAGTTGAATTTTTAAACCAATAGAATTTCAATATATCTGGTCAACCATTATGGTTGAGTTGGACACATAATGCTTATGTGTCATATTTTTATTTGACAATAGCTAACTCCATATCAACCTCACCTTGGTTAAGTTCTTGAAAAGATCACCTCAAAATAAGATAAATAAACTTTAGCTAATAAATATAGAATATTTTATTTGATCACTACTTCCAACTCCTCTAAAACATAACCTTCGCATTAATTAAAATTGTAGTGGAAGCATTTTGAAATACTAAAAACATTTATTAATCAATTTTTTAAAAAGAAAACTAAATAATATTTACTTTTAAATAGACTTATCTTGAAATACTAAATAAAAGATATTTAGTATTTTTAATATTATTAAATAATATTTAAAAAATAAATATATTTAATTGTTACATCCAAAAATAAATAAAACATTTAAATACTAACAAAATAAAAAATAAAAGCTATTTTTAATGTTACCAAAATTATAATAAAATTTGATTTTACTTTTTTTCTATCTTACCTACCTACTCATTAAACCACAATTTTTTTTATATTAATATAAAAAATAATATGAATATACGTAGTTTATTGTTTTTTATTTTATGTGATGTATTATTTTTTATATGAATTAATATAAAATTTATATTAAAAAATA
>LPNX010173315.1:884976-896215 GCA_001517045.1 Pseudotsuga menziesii
GTGATTTTTTTATTTTTTCAATACTATTATAATTATATTTTTCATTATAAATGAATATATTTAAGTTTTACATTTATTAAATATATAAAAAGTAGTGGTCTATTCATTTAAAAAAATAATAATACAAAATTCAAAAGTTTCCTATCATTTATTATGTGTGTACAAGAATCTAAATATTTCATTAATATTTTTAATCAATATCTCTTAGCTCTACATTAACTCAATATAGTTGTCAACTACCATTAATGAGACGATTTAGGTTGACTTTCATTAGATTTAATCTGACATGGCATTTTTATAGTGTGTTGTGGCTTTTTTTATTATTTTCCTTAGGAGGCCCATTTTAGACCCCAAATTTCCTCTAATGTATGCATAACGACAAATTCTTATGCATCATGCAACTGTTTAGTCAATACAACATTCATCCATATCTCACATAAACTTTCTAGATGCCTCCCATCTCCACCATGACATTATTGAGATTGTGCACTAATCCAATATGTCAGCAAAGAGGTTTGATAAGTAGCAATGGAGAGTTGTATAGCACCATGAGCTACTTACCCATCACATGCATATTAGTAGTATATAGTCATTAATGAAAACAATCTATCATGCATAACACATCAACTGAATATAATCAAATGCATAACAAAAAAATATCATTAAATGACAATTGAATACTTATATTTTGTTTGTTTCGTGGGTATACTCCTTCTTGATCATTCTGCTTCATCATCTTCTTCATTCATGAAATCATCATTTCTTATCCAGATGATAAGATGGATAAGAGGTTCTTTAAGAATTGAGTTCTTCATATTCCTCATCGCTTGAGGGATCTTCTTTGAATGGTGGGAGCTTGATCTTCAATTGCTTCCATCGAGCTTCTTCTTCTTCCCAACGTCTGTTGAAAGTAATTACTTCCTTTTGGCACACATTCTTTGCATGAATGAATCCCATGATCCTGGGAGGCCATTCAAGGTGGCTATCACCACTTCTGCATTCTGGATCTTCACATTCTTCAACTGTTTTCTCAAAGCCATCTTCTGATTTAATTTATTATCTTCAAATAGCTTGGTCAAGGAATCAAACATCTTCAGTGTCTTTGGGGAGACATTTGTGGTACAAGTTGATTCATGACTAAATCAGCAATGATCTTCTTGGCCTTGACCAATTTCTTCTTGTGTAAGGCTTCTAGCCTCATCTCCCTCTGGAAATGGAACCTCTATACTCATGTAGGTGTCCAAACCATTTTCTTCAAAGAGATCATATAATTCTAGGCTTGGAATTTGTCAACTTCACCAATCTTATCATCAAGCCGATGTGATAGATCACTTTGAAATGAGAACCTCAAATGAAAATAGCAAAGGATTAGATCTTACTGATTTGAGGTGTCCGTCTTGGTTCCGAAGCTCGCTGATCTAGGGTCTGTCACAGAAACCCTAATTTCAAAAACTTGGAATATTTCAGATCTGATTGGCTAGACCGATATATCTCTTCAAATGGAGCTGTCCAATGTACTCCATTTATGAAAACAGTGGAGAGAAGCTCCCGGAACAGGAAGCCCTAATTTTCCAATTTCTTCAACAGAAATGCATGTTACTGTTTCTATGATATCTCTGAAATTTCTACTCCTCTATGTCTGAAATTTTGTACTGAGGTAACCTCGCATGTCCCTGATCCAAAATCACAGGTTTCATCAGAATTGGTTTCACCATTTGGGATTTATGATCCTTTTCCCAAGGTGACCTATTACAGGACTGTTCAGAACAGCAAAGTTGTACGGAATGCCATGTGTCACTAGTTCATCTTCTGAGTCTGATATTCGGACCACCGAAATTAAAGTTTGTGCCATTTCTGGAATATCTTCAAGAATTCCATTTGGACATATGTAGCCAAAGATATTGCAATTCTCCCCAGGTGTCCTGTTTAGGGATGAATTCTGGAAGAGGCTGGAACCCTAACTTGGAGAGAACATATCTCCTGGAATACATCGAATCTGAGGATGAAATTTGGACTCAGTGTTCATCAGGATTTTATCTTCATCCTCTGAAATTTTCAGCTCTTGATCCTTCATCAATATAGTAATATATTTAATGTACCAAAACGTATCAGTTTTAGTATTTAGGGTTTTTCTAGCTCGGGGTCAAACTAGGGTTTGACTTTCCTAGAGTTTCACCCAACCAAATTTCTTGATCCAGGTCTCTAAACTTTGATTTTGATGAGGAGGAAAATCCTATTCTGGTCTCACTTAAAAATTCCTCTTCCGTAGAAAGCCCTAATTTCCACATCGAAAACTGAAAATGCTCGGAATCGAATTCCGCTTCGACAGAAAGATGCGCCCTTCAATGGAGAGTCATCCTATCATACTTTTGCTGATGGATTGTGGAGAGAGACCCAAAAATTAAGAAGCCCTTGCTTCTGAAGCTGCACAATGTCTTCTTCTCAGGTTAGCTCTAATCCCATGTTAAATTTCCATATGCTTAGCTAATACATTAGTATTTTATTTCATAACAAAAACATATAAACATGATCACTGAAAGATAGACAAGCACAACCATACAAAAGGAACACAAATATTTATCCTGGGAAAACCCTAAAGGGAAAAACCCAGCAAAAGCTTCCTCAATATAGATGCCCCAAAAAGATAAAAGATAAAACCAGCAAGAAGATCAAAGCCTGATCCTCCTCCTTCTCCAGCTACTTCTCTTCTCCACTAATGCGCTACACAAGTGAGAGTGTGTGTCACTAATGAGGAGCACTACACCTCTATTTATATTCATCCATTCACTTAAGATGTACCTTAGAATATTCTTTGAAGTTACAATATTTCAACATGTACCTGCGAATCAAGACGTACCTCAAGAGAATGAACACCATGTGAAATGGTGTCTCGAAATAACTCAATCACGGCACTATATTTAGAAACATTGTTCTATGAAGGTCGTAAACATACGCCTCCTAAAGACAACACTTGACCTGTAGGAGTATAGATCACCCAAGCAGCCGAAGCTGAGTTTTGAGTGTGGTGGCTAGCACCATCAACAAATCCTATGTAAATGGAAGTTTTCATTGACATCTGCCATAACAAATGAAAGCTAATAAACAAAACTGATCACCATAAGAAGACCTAACTATGCAATGAAAAATGTACAATAATATACAAAAATTCAGCCATGGTTGAAGATCATGCATAGTACTTTTTAAGATAGAGCCCATTTCTAGGCTCTGCCAAGGCTGTCCCTTCATAATCCACCAACTCATAGAAACCTTTCTATAAGACACGCTTAACCACGTAAGGACCATACCACATCGGGTTGAACTTTTCTTACCCCAAGGGTTCCTTAGCTTGATCCCACAAAAGGACCAAGTCACCTTCACTAAACTTCCTAGGACTGACAGACTTATCGTACTGGACCTTAACGCGATGCTTGTTAACCTCAAGAGTCACTAAAGCATCTCAACGATGCCCATGAAGCTTCTCCAAGTGGACCAAACTTTCTTCCAATGCATAAGTCTCTGGTAAAAGCTCCACAGCTAGCTTCAAATAAGGGATTTCATATTCAACCGATAATACTGACTCCACCCCATGTAGAAGATGATAGGGAGAAAAACTGGTGGCAGTATTGATCGCGGTTCTATAGGCCCACAAAGTAAGATAAAAAATGATATGTCAATTATTCTTGCTCTGTGTGATGGTTCGTTGGAGAATGGAATAATTTTTCACTGCTTCAACCTGTCCATTCGCTTGAGGATAATAAGAAGAGGAATGCTCTTTCTTATACCCTAACTTTAAAGAAAACTCTTCCATCATTTTGTTCTGAAAGTGTCAGCCATGGTCAGTGACAAGCTCCCTCGGAATGCCAAACAGGGTGATAATTTGGTTAAATACAAAATACGTGGTTGTTTCGCCGTTGGATTTGATAATGTGCATATCCTCTATCCATTTCGTGAAATAATCCACAACCACAATAATATGATGGTTTCCCCCAGCCAAAGTTGGGTTACAATCTGTAAAGTCAATGCCCCAATTTGTGAACAGACCGGTAGTGATAATAGGATGCAAAGGGGCTAGACGAGAACGAATATTACGTGCAAACACCTGGAAAGGGTGTCACCTCTTGACTACATTGATGCAATCATTAAAGATGGACAGCCAAAACTAACCTGCTCTGAAAATGTTTTGGGATGTATAAATCCCAGATAAATGACCACCACATGCCCCTCAGTGCTAATCAGTAAGCACAACCTCAGCCTCCTCATGAGTTAAGCAATGACATAAAATGGAATCAACCCCATGGTGGTACAAAGTATCATCTACTATGAGGTATTTCTTCGCTACGTGACGTAGTCGTCGATGCTCATCTCGCGAGAGGTGAGTAGGAACCGTAAATGTTCACAAATAAACAATAATATATCCATACCAAGGGTCCATGGTTGATATAATAAATTTATGCTCATCAATAAGAGAATCCTCATGAATCTCTTCTTCATCCAAATTTGGAAAATATGATATGAGCTCAGCAAACATTAATGATTTCTTCGACTTTGTCAAAAAAAAACTCGAGATCAAACTCCTGCAATATCACAATCAATTTATTATACTTTCCTCCAATCATCCTTCTGGTGAGGACGAATTCAAATGGATCAATATGAGCTACAACAAAAGTTTGGTGAAGGATGATGTAATGCCTCAAATGCTGAACTGCATGGACGGTGGCTAAGGCTATCTTCTCAACATGGGTATAACGAAGTTATGCATTAATAAGGTTTCAACTAATATAGTATATGACATGCTCATGGAGATCCTCATTGTCTTGAACCAATACCATACTGGCCGTCTCTTGAGACATGGCCACATAAATAAAAAATTCACGGCTATAGTTTGGTGGACTAAGCACGGGGGTCAATGCCAAGGCTTTCTTAAGAGAATCAAAAGACTCCTGGGCTCACTCATCCCAGTAAAAAGGGGTGTCTTTCTTCAACAAACGCATGAAGCCTTTAGTCAAATTGGAAAAATTTATTACAAACCTTGACAAGAAGTTCGCCATACCTTGTAAACATTGAAGATGTCGAATGTTATGCGGGGGAGACAATTGAAGTATTGCCTCAACCTTCAAGGGATCGAATCTAATACCCTCCTTGGACATGATGAATCCTAGAAAACGACCAACATTCACACAAAAGATGCACTTGTGAGGATTAAAACTGAATTTGATAATGACGACATCTTTCGAAAACCAATCGCAAATGATAAGGATGACTCACTCTCAAATGAGAGTGAGCAGCTAAATCATCCAAATACACTTCAATAATATTTTTGAGATCATGAAATTCAAAGGTCGTGGCCTGTTGAAACATATCTCTGAAATTTTTAAAGCCGAAGGGCATCGTATGATATGCAAAATTTCCCCATAGACAGATAAATGAATTCTTATGTTGGTCCTCGGGTTTAATATGTATTTGATTATATCTGGAAAAGCCATCCATAAAAGAAAAAACCTCACTTCTTTCACACTCATCCAAAATTTGATCAATAAATGGTGTAGGGAAATTATCTGTAGGACAGGCTCGATTTAAATCACGGAAATCAATGCATATTTAGATCGCCCCCTACTTCTTATCCACCAGAACAGGATTTGAAACCCACTCTGTCAATGGAATGGGATAGATAAAACCAGATTTGAGCATTTTCTCTATCTCTGCTTTAATAGCGAGCGGTTTCCTAGGATTCACGGCATGCAAATGTTGTCGAACCATTTTTGCATCCATATAGGTTTTTATTTTGTGTTAGACAATGTGAGGGTCTGTTCCCAACATTTCCTCATATGACCAAGCAAAAACATCACAAAATTCCTTGAAAAGCTCGATATATTCTTTAATCTCATCAGGGGAACAATCAACCCCAATGTAAACGTTCTCAATATTACAAGGATCATGAGAAATGTTGATAGGTATCATTTGTGATAGGTTAGCCATGTTCCTTTCAACAATCTGACTAGGAGAGCTTAATGGGACCATGGGGCTACCAAATTTCTCACTTAGAATCACCCTAAAGTCATCACACTCTAAACGATCAAGATTAGGGAGGAAATACGATCTATGGTGCATCTCTCCCCAAGGTTGTTATATCCCAGACATGGCCTCAAGAATAGCTTCATTAGACGAAAAAACATTATCAAGACAGTATTGAGGGTGAGATGACTCTACTTCCCAAGCAGGAAGCACATAAGGGTCCTCCTTCTCCATTCGTGAAGAGGAAGGACTAGGCTCTACAACATGATCAATATTAACTTGATACGCCACTAATGTTGTAGGAAATGGCACGTCTGTCTCGCTAGGTATAGAATTATCACTTTAAGTACTCGGCGAAGGAAAAATCCAAGGATCCTCCATATGGGAGTGCGAAAAGAGGACGAATTCGACGAGGTTGAAGCCCTAGCAAGACTAGGCCCAATCATAAGAACAAGCGCATGAAAACTAAAGGTTCCCATGAGAGAAGGATACATACCCACACGTAAATTATGAGTTTCTGGCTGAGAATGATTAATAATTGGGATAGAAGATCTCGATGATGCTTTCACACTCGGATTCTGGAAAGATTTTGATCAATAGTAACGATCTTCCCATCCAATAGAAAACAAACCACTCGGAATAGGGAAGAGGCTATAGCTTGCATATTGAACATCCAGTTCCTACCTAGCAAAATATTGTAGTCAAGGGGCGCATCAAACACCTCAACCTCGATCGCAATAGTCTTCCCCCCCAATTATACCTCTAGGGAAGGAATTATACCATGCGCCCGAAACGATCTTCCATCAAAAGTGTTCAGCCGCAAAAAGACCACATTTTATTCATATTTCCTATACCATTTGTCACCTTATTCCTATCTTATCCTTCCATAAAACCATTAATATTCACCACTTTCATAATAAATATGGGTTTATATTACTATTTTCCAAATCATTTATTTTTGAGTATTTTGAGTGAATTTGTGGTTAATTATTGAGAAAAATAACTATTTTCATTAGACTTTAAAGTTGGATGAGTTTGGTGATGCTTACAAGTGTATTTGAAGACTTTAACAAGCTCAAAAGTGACCACCTAGCCTCAAATTTGAATTTCGTCCTCAAGATGTGGGCTAATTTCAAGGAGAAGATCATGGAAATGTGGAGAGAATATCTCATCCAATATTTGTTGGAGGATTTGAAGGGATAAGTTGAGAGAAAAGTGGATTTGTTGAGGATTTTGAGGGATAAGTTAAGAGAATAGTGGATCTATAATTATGATTAGTTATCTTGAATTCATGTATAAATAGGAGGGCTCTCTCCTCATTTTAGTTAAAGATATCTCTAGTGGTTTGGGAGTAGAGAATATTTTAGAGTTAGTCATAGCATGGATTTTGATTTTTATGTAATGGATATTATGCTTTGATGCAAATCCTATTACTCTTTGATGTTAATATAGATTTTCAGCACTTTCTTTCTTACGAATTGTTAGCATAGATTTATGTGAGCTCACAAGTTAATATTGATTATCTTCAATCAGTTTATTTCATGCAATTTCAGTCTTTCTTTACCAAGTTAATTTATGCAATTTCATGTTTTCTGCAATTAGATTTACTTTTATATAATTTCCTTTTTTCATAACTTAGATTCAATTTCAGTTGTATAATAGGTTAGCAATACTCTGCCCCTACATATATTTTGTCTGTACTTCAAAATTTTATGTTCTCTCCGGGTTAACAATTAAATCGTTGGATATATGTTATAATTTGTTTAATGTTTTTCCCCAACATTTTGGCGCCGTTGCTGGGGAGTTGCTAAAAGGGATCAGAGTTTAGATATCTAGATAGTTCATTTTTTTACATAGAAAAGGGGAGTGGAATGGTAAGACGGAAGGACGAATTCACTATGAAATTTCTGGAATTTCCGTGGTGTAACAACCATACGCATCCACTTTAGAGGGTCACCCCAAAGCCTTGTTGTTTCTGCAAGCATGTTTATTTTTCTGCAAATGCGAGTTTGTTTTTATGCAAGTTTTCTTTTATAGTTTTGTAGTGTAAAGTTTGGACTGCTTTAATTTTTGGGCGCCTTTATTTCATACTAAATTGCTTCTAACTTTGTATCTGTTCATTTCTTTATTTTGTACAGATTTTTTTTCACCTTTTTATTTTTGTTTTTGCACTCGTTTTGTGCTACTGTTTCTGTGCTTGTCATGTACTCGTTTTTTTTAGTACTTGATTTGATTCCAGTAAAATAATTTTAAGATGAGCATAAGCCTAGAGCAGCTCACCCAGATCCTAGAAAAAGCAGGGATCTCCTCTTCTCAAGAAGAGGAGATCTTAATAGTAGCTAAAAGATTTAGTCCTCCTCCTGAAGTAAAAGAAGAATCGACATTTGAAGAATTATGCACATCATATGAGGAGCAATTATGTGAGAAGAAAATCGGGAAGGATGAAGAAGGGATCTGGGGTGATCAAAATCATGAAGAATATCATGCAAACAAATGCTACATCAAACAATGTTTTCAAGTAAGTACTAGGTTAGATTGGTTTTGTTTTCACTTTTATCTTATTAATTTTCATTTTCAGTCTTTAATTTTTCATATTATTGTATATTCTAGATTTAGTTTTTCAAAATTAAAAGTTAATCTTTATTTACTCTTGTTAGATAGATGGTTACATTGGAAATTTCATTTTATGTAAATAATCTTTAATTTTCAATTAAAGTAAAGTAAGTAGGTTAGTTTTATTTCCAATTTAAATTAGCATGAACAAACATCTGGATCATGAGCAACGTGGAGTGTTGAGACCATTGAAGCTATTGATCTAACTTAGTGAATAGCATGTTCAATATAGCAAGAATATCAATGGTGTTTCTAAGAAGGATGCATTCAGTTTCCATATACCTCTTGTTTTCGTAGAATGGCGTGAGCCATAGACCTCTTCTTGACACGTGTGTTATGTCATTCACTCCTAAATATCGACTATGTAGACTATTGGGCATTGTTTGAAGAGGATTTCTAGTCAATAGAAGTTACTTGCAGTCTGTGTTTTCGATCTGAGTAGACCTCACTTCATGGGCTCTAATAATTGCGGACACACTCTTTCCTTTCAGTCTTGGGCCCTCGTATTCTTTTGTTATGCAGATCCATTTCCATGACAACCAGATCCTTTATTGCTTACCTACCCCTAGAGTCACGTAGGTCTCCTTCTCTCTTTACAGGGTGGTATGGATTGATTTTGGGTTAAGTTTTGGGATCTGGAGCCATGATCTGTGTTTTTATATTTTAAACTTTGTATGCATCTGCCTTGTGGATCTGCACTATGTTTTTTATTATATATATTTATAAAAACTCAGACTTGTCCTTGACTACATTATGATTTCAGATCCAAGAGTTAATCCTTGGCTGCAATTTGATTTTGAAGTCGACGTTGAAATCCTTGTATGCATTATTTTTTTCATAATATACAGATCATATCGTGTATACGTTTCTATCTATAATTTTGATGATCAACTACATTTTTGTATTTATATGTATGCTTTTGGATTTGATTTCCTGTGATATGGAAGATATGGAGCCTACTCATGAAGCAGGTATTTTCAACAAAAAGGAACTTAACCTTTTGTCTAATTTTACTGAATTTTCATGACCATAATATTCTATTTTGCGATTTTCGTTTAAGGAATGCACACTAATAGCCCGGATTTAATAGCCGGTAGTGTTTACATTTTTTTTATACGATTGCAAGATGAATTAACTGGAACAGAATAACATGTCTCATCTTGATATTTGCAGTGGACGATGAAGTACATTAAATTGAATAATGTGTTTGTTTATAGTTAGCACTGAAGTTGTCAGGTGCTCTGTTAAATATTTAATTTAATTAAGGGCCACTTAATTGTGCTTTGTATTAAAATTAAATTTAGGTGATTTACCAGCTTCTTTGCCCTGGATTCTTTTAAGCATTTTTTTAAAGATATATAGTTTATTTTTGATGTATTTAATGGGACACATGAAAGATGATACCACACATAGAATGTAGAAGAGATGACTACATTTAGGGTGGATTCCTGATGTTGCATTTTATGGCATTGCTACTGGAAGGACTGCTTGTTGAATTGAAATCCCCCTAATTAGACAGTTATTCCTTGAAAAGTTTATTTCATTCATAAATGGTAGTTTAATCAATCCTGGCTTTATTTAGAGGTTGTTTGAACTTTTCTTCTTAAAAGTTAAAATAATAAAATAATATTTATTAATTTTGGAGGAAGAAAAGAAAAAAATAACTTTTTTGTTTGTATTTTCGACATATCTCCCCGTGTTTTTACTCAAATTTCGATTGGGAGAGCTCGTTGGATGCGGAATTAAATTCCGCATCTAACAAGTACTCACTCGGCATACTTTTGACGGACCTAGCTACCCCAAAAACAAGAAATACTCATCACATGTTTCAGGTATTTCTTGTTTTTGGGGTAGCGAGGTCCATCAAAAGTATGCCGAGTGAGTACTTGTTGGATGTGGAATTTAATTCTGCATCCAACGAGCTCTCCCGATCGAAATTTGAGTAAAAACACGGGGATATATGTCGAAAATACAAACCAAAAAAGTAGTTTTTTTTATGATACCTATCCCCAAATTTATATTAAAAAAGTGTTTAAGACCTATAAGGTATTTCAAATTTAAAGCAATTTCATTGGCTAACATATGATGACATAGAATTTGAGTTGAAGTTAAAAAGGCCCATTTTGAGTTGAAATTTCCTCTTATGGTTTTATACATCTATTGGAATCTATATGGTAAATTTATCCAATTGTGAGAGTTGCATGGTTATATTTTTGAGCGATAAGTTTCATGAAAAACTAATTTAATCCTTAATGTTTTCTTCAGTGCAAGAGTAGTTATCCACTCACCAATATTGTGCCATGCTCTTTTTGACATGTATTTGGGACCAGATTTGGTTTTTTAAAAATACCAAAATATGTCTTTCATGCTTGTGGAGATGGAAAATATTGAATCAGAAGAAAGAGATTAAATCATGTGAATAGTTGGTTGTTTGCATTTCAAACAATTTTCTCATATTCATTATTTCGCTTCCCTGTCGAGATAAGGTAAAGTTGTGTCTTCATAGTTGTCCTTACAAGCTTGTTTTATTATTGGGTTATCCCAATGAGGTAGACTTGGATCGTTGCACCAGTTGAAAGTGGCCTTTTCCACTTTATATATATATATATATATA
>LPNX010173315.1:896783-910052 GCA_001517045.1 Pseudotsuga menziesii
GCAGTTGTTGTCGCAACTAAGCCTTTTTTTTTATTTTTATTTTTGCACAATGGGACCTAGAACATCTTCGGTTTAGGGGTGGTAGGTGTTTGTTTCAAGCTACCAAACTTACCATAAAAAATCATTTGTTTGATCATTAAGATAGTTTGCTTTTAGAGAGGTTGACCACTGAAAGAGTCGACCCTCTCTCCCTATTGCGCAATCATTACATAAAGACGCATATTCATATCTATATACATAAACTTATAAGATTAAAAGAAGCACATAAAATTTGTTTTTGTAAATAAATCAAATTTAAAATATATATATAAACAAAAACAACTTCAGAAATAATAATAAAATGATTATGATAACATTACAAAAAAAAAATTTAAACTAAAAACATATAAATAAATAAAAAGTATTAGGTAATAAATAAAATCATAAAATTAAAACTATAAATGAATTTGAAATCTTCTCAAAATTTTATGATTACTGTGCTCAGAAACATGTTTCGACAAGAAGGGTTGCTACTTTTAGGTATAAGAGCATTTTATTTATTCTCTTTAACTTTTGTTAAGCACATAATTTCATGAATTTTCATTGCTCTCACAACTTTGTTGCAGGGAAATACTAACCTTTTGCAGGTTCAAAGATGAACAAATGTCATGCAGAAGTAATTTTCAAAATTGCAAGAAATTTTTAGAAAAAAATGCTCCATTAAAAGCTTGAAGAAGTTGAGTTTCCACTATGCATGTCATGACATTTTGCTGCCACAAAGAAGCTTTTCAGAGACCAATTACGCCATGTCATGATTACTTACCCTTTTTCCTTCCAATCTTATCTGTCATCCATGTCAGAATCTATGTTTTCACTGCGTTATAGATCATGGCTTCCCGCATGTCCATCTTTCTCAGTCGCACACATTTTCCTCATTTTCAGTTTATCTTTTTCCTTTTGAATAAAACCATTCAGCTTCCTTTCCATGACTACATTGATTTGTTATTCCTGCCATAAAAACTGTCTGACCATGAGACCTTTCTTCTATAGTCCTACCACTCATTTTGTATAACTTATGTTGACTGATGTGGCATTCCTTAAGGCCCGCCTTTCAACAAGTCTTGACTCATCGACCTCAACACTTTATCTGGGATAGAGACTAGAGTTCATTTTTACTACCTTGAGGCTTGCATGCCTTAATGGAAAGTTCTCTCGCTGACAATCATGGGAATACATCAATTTCCCTTGATCGTTAGATCTTGCAAGTGGCTTGACATCAGATCATTTATTCGCACTTTGCATGATGTACTTAGGTACGTTGGCACTCATTGACATTAATGGTGATATTGTCTCGCATTGGTTAATGACATTCATCAATGGTTGGTAATCTAATGATTTCATTCCATGTTTGACATCGACACATTTATTCGCATGGTAAGAATTGTACCATCGGGTTTTGTAGTAGGTGAAGACTATATACTTTTGCATGAATCCATCAGCAGTTTTACAACAACATATTTCAGCCATATGAGAGTACCACAATTCTACTTTCAGCTCTCCTCTTTTACTTCATCCAACAAAGCAACAATTTAGATCCTTCACTTCACATTCTATGATCCAGCAGCAGCCGCCACATTCCTATTGCATAAGTTCATCAACTTTTTGTGTAAGTGGAGGTATGTTGTTTTCTAATCTTTAACCATGTAATTCCTTAAATACTAGAAAGTGAATGAATTTGGAAAATTCCCTCAATACATTCCCTTTCTCCTTTTCATAAACCTAATACATCTTAAGTTGGGGGGGTATTCATTACCATTTTACATATTCATAATCTCATTTACCATTAACCAACATGTCTTTCCCAAACTATGCTATATATATTGGTATGATTCATAATATGAAGAAAATGTTTTCTAATATACATTGATGGTTCATCATTTATATTGCATGTATACTTTTAAAATCTTATGTATTGCAGGAAAAATACAAGTAAAAGAAATGAATGGTGTTAACACAAGAACCAACATTTGTTATACTTATGGTTGTCTCACAAGAACCAACCATAAGGAAAATAAGATGCTACTTAATACTTATGCATTTCAAATCATGGAATGATTTACTATTACATACCATCATTATGTAAATCCTCATCTACAAAGCCAAAAGTTTTAAAAATAATCAATGCATAGCTGCATGAGGACATGCAACCAGTCAAGTTTGGGGGAATGTTGAGCCGCAAAAAGACCACATTTTATTCATCTTTCCTATACCATTTGTCACCTTATTCCTATCTTATCCTTTCATAAAACCATTAACATTCACCACTTTCATAATAAATATGGGTTTATATTACCATTTTCCAAATCATTTATTTTTTAGTATTTTGATTGAATTTGTGGTTAATTATTGAGCAAAATAACATATTTTCATTATACTTTAAAGTTGGATGAGTTTGGTGATGCTTACAGGTGTATTTGAAGACTTTAACAAGCTCAAAAGTGACCACCTAGCCTCAAATTCGAATTTCGTCCTCAAGATGTGGGCTAATTTCAAGGAGAAGATCATAGAAATGTAGAGAGAATATCTCATCGAATATTTGTTGGAGGATTTGAAGGGATAAGTTGAGAGAAAAGCGAATTTGTTGAGGATTTTGAGGGATAAGTTGAGAGAATAGTAGATCTGTAATTATGATTAGTTATATTAAATTCATGTATAAATAGGAGGGCTCTCTCCTCATTTTGGTTAGAGATTTCTCTAGTGGTTTGGGAGTAGAGAATAGTTTAGAGTTAGTCATAGAATGGATTTTGATTGTTATGTAATGGATATTATGCTTTGATGCAAATCCTATTACTCTTCCATGTTAATATATATTTTCAGCACTTTATTTCTTACGAATTGTTAGCATAGATTTATGTGAGCTCACAAGTTAATGTTGATTATCTTCAATTAGTTTATTTCATGCAATTTCAGTCTTTATTTTCCAAGTTAATTTATGCAATTTCTTGTTTTCTGCAATTAGATTTACTTTCATACAATTTCCTGTTTTCATAACTTGGATTTAATTTCAGTTGTAGAATAGGTTAGCAATACTCTGCCCCTGCATATATTTTGTCTGTACCTCACAATTTTACGCTCTCTTCGGGTTGAAAATTAAATCGTTAGATATATGTTATAATTTGTTTAATTTTTTTCCCAACAAAAAGCAGTCAACATGTTCGCAGATTTAGACAATGTGGGAGATCCTAAGCCCTTCCAACAAGCCAAAGACATCACGGAAGCAACATCTCCTTCATCATTCATAGTGCGCATGATGATATTGTTTCAACACTCTACGTGAATCAGAAGAGACACATAGTAAGGAAAGTGAGGCTGGATTCCATAAGTTTCAAATTTGATCATGAAAGGAGAGCTATCATCACCAACCCCAAGGGTAGACAACAAGGCCTTTTTCCACGAAGGAAAAGTCTGAAGTACTTCTATTGTGGACATCGCACAAGGAGTCTGGCCCAAACCATCGACAATTGAATAGTTATGGGCAGCTCGAGCATTAGGATTGTGCCCTGAGCGCTTTAAGACTTCATTAGGAATGCAAGGGGGAACTTCAGGTTTATCCATAGGATTTTAAATTCACAAAGAGATCTCAAGTGGAGCAGGTTCTTTCCCAAGGTCTGGTTGTGATAAACCATAGTCTTTCGCACGTGTCAAAACACTAGTATCTTTCCCCATGTTGATGCAACCATGACCACTAGCAGCATCCGACGGGTTTGGAGTTCCACTAGACGCACAACCAGGATCCATGGTCCTCGAGTTCATATTTTGATTATTTGGTAAATGATTAGTAAACACTATTGGGCCATGTTCTATGAACTTCAAGGTATATTCTATACGAGGGCACAAGTGAGTGAGGTGGTCATCCCCGCACAACTTGCAAGGAAATTTTAACTTTCGCTTAAATTTCTCGTTCGCCCGTGCATTATTATTTTTATTATTCTTGTCATTAGCCACATTATCATTATTATTCCCACCCTTTTTATTATTTTTTCCTTTCTTTTTATTCCTTCTAGGTTGTTGGTTACCTTTCAGGTTCGACGATTGCACAGAAAGTACATCGACCGACTCAGTAGGAAGGGACGACACCGTAGCTTGCCCCAGCATATATTGGTTAAGAAATAACTAGCTCACTTGTTTCATAATCAAATCCACATGTTTGGTACTTGCGGATCTAACAATACCATTGGCATGTGGCTCGGGTTTGAATTTGGGGTTGAAATTTGAATGTGGAGCATTAGGTGTGATCTCATAAAAGAGCACAGACTAAGCATAAATCAAGTCCAACTATTGGGCCCTAAAAATAGCTTGGTCCTCATTTTACACTCTAGATGTGGAAACATCCTTCGTGATATAGGGTAGCAACAACTTGAGGAACCACTCTAGAAGAAAATATGGTGCTATAAAGGCTGTAATCATCCTCTTCCGTCTACGCCACTCTTGAATATGATCTAAAATATGGGTGGCTTTGTCTTGCCGAAATATCGACAAGATTTCGGTACCGACGTCATAATGCACGGATATCTCGAAGTGGTTAAGAAAAGTCATAGCAAGGTCATGAAATGAATAATATGTCCTCCCAGGTAACTCTATATACCATTTCGCGGCAGTACCTGTGAGGGTGCGTTGAAATAGTCTCAAACGAATAGAATCATCGTTCGATGAGTTCGAAGATCACCAAAGATGGAAGGTCATAACGTGCTCACCAAGATCTTCATCATCCTTATCCTAAAACTTTGGAATGTCCGAAGAAAGTTTGGTAGGAACTATCGGCCATGCCGGGTCATGAGATACATGATCGTTTGTCAATGTCGACAGATTAGGTAGATTCAAAGTTGTAAGGAAAGGGAACCTAGTTTGAGCCAGTTGGTTCCATGCTCCTTGATAGGACTGGTTTGCATAAGGCTGAATGCTATATACACCATGGCCTTGGCTAGTGGGATAATAACCTCCTCCCATTTGACCCATATAGGTTGCATATAAGGATTGTGATTTGGAGTACCTTGAGGATGGGGTGCTACAAAGCCATAATTAGGTGACTGATAAACAGTTTGATACCCATACCCATAAGGTGTGTAGGTTTGTCTATAAGATAGTCCATAAGAAGTTCCATAAGTGGTTCCATAAACTGGACCATGAGATGGTCCATGGGAGGGTCCATAAGATGGTCCATGGGAAGATACATGTCCTGCCGACACGGAAGGAGGCACATGGCCCTATGACACTACGGTGTTAACGGAAGTAGGATGGACATGGTTAGTAGTAGAACTCTGGCTAGAAGGCTCACTAGATTTAGGGGGAGGATGTGTGGTCAAAAACACATTTGAAGGGATTAGTGTTGAAGACGATGGAATATGTGAAGGAATATAACTCATGCCCCGAATATTCATATGTCTTGGTTCTAGTTCCCGAATAGGAACACTAGTGCTAGGTCTAGAGTGTGTGTGTGAAGGAACCTCCACCACAGGGATGGAAGGTGTAATGTGACTAGAGCTACCAAACATCTCCACCTAGTGTTCCAGCTGATTTTACCACACATGGTAGATCACACATTTATGGCCTTCCTTATCCCTCTGTAAACTCTTTGGACCCCATGGACTATTTTTGTACTTTTGATGTTTCTAATATCATCCCTAAAAGCATGCATTATTTGCCATATGTGAATTTTAAACCCATTCTCGCGTATATACGCAGATATGACCCTTAAACCCGTGTACGTCGGGATGTGTGCAAAAGGCCAAATAGTTTTGGAGTTTTCCTTGATGTGGATCTGAGTCACTTGTCTCTTGGCCTTCCATATACCTTGAGATCGCTCAGATTTAACCTTCGATTACCCCATTGAAGCACTATATAAGGAACCCTTTGGATACATTGAAAGGAGAGGAATTGAAGAGAAAGAAAACTATAGTCCATTGTTGTCGTAGCTTGATTATACTTGAGTCTGCTTCCCTTTGTCCCTTGAATCACTTTGTGTTCTTCCCAAGATTTCCTTTGCTTGTGAGATTGCTATCGAGAGATGGAGGATTGAGATGGTGGAGGCCCAGGTGGAGGACTCAGCTTCTCTGGTTCGCAGATGTGCCGACAGAGGTTGTCATTCTTGTAATCTCTGATTTATATTAATAGAAATATTTTTTTCTATCTAATGATGTGCATTTAAATGAATATTGAATCCATGGATGCTTTTAATTGCTTATACAATATTGATTATATATGCTAGAGTATGTCTGACACAATTATATCGCATGCTTGTCTTGTTTGCTTATTATTGAGAGAGAAAATTGTTAACACAAGCGGGATTGGAAAAGCTCAACGGGGATCTACATCAACCATCCAGAATAAGGTATGTTTTGAGATCCTTTAGTGTTAGATGTTTTATTTCTCTTGCATATGGGAAGGGATTTATTTCTGTGGTTACTCTATCTATTGTGGTACCCCAAGCCATAGGAAGTTTTCTCCATAAAACCTAGAAAGGAATGGAAGTTCCCCTAGGCGCAGCACCAGGGTCAACACTCGATCTGTCATGAGGTGCCGGACCAGTCTCGGGAATATCAGGCATGCCATACCTCATAGTGCTAGTGTTGGCAGATGCATGGTGAGTCTCATCGCCCGGAAGCCAATACCGGTGATTAGGGTGTGTGGAATTTGTGAATCATGAAAAATATTCATGTGACAGTCTAGCTGATTGACGACCAGACCCTACCGGAGTCCTGCATGTGCTTGGAGACTCATCTTCCCACACATGATGAGGAATATCAGGGATCTCCAGAATCTCGTGCTTGTGATCACCCATAGTGTGCGAATAAAAGTGAGAATGATTTCGACCAGACTGTATAGTTCTCTCTCCCAAAGGAGGAGGAGACATGGAAGGCAGAATCCCTGCTAAATGACGAGAATGACAAGGAGTTGTATCCGAATCCAAAATGACTCAATAAAAAGAAAATACTCGATCTAGTTATGCAACCCTAAGCAATCTAGTGTGCACAGAGCATACACCTAAGAAAATCCAAAGCCAAATCACAAGCAAACAAAGGGTAGGATAAGTGAGATCCCGAATGAAGCAGGTATGTATCACCTAGGAGAGGCTTGAGACTCACATACACAACAAGAGGAGGTTCGTAGCCAATTATAGTGGCCCTCAACTTCAACGCATATATGGACTATGTTGTTCGACCCCTACCTGGCCAGAACACCTGCGGAAATAACCTCTGCAAATACCCCCTTGATAGCCTAGGTAAGGAAACTAAGGTCACCTCAATATAACCAATGCTCAGGCGGACAGTCACAGGTGGGATCGACCGTATGGGAAGGGTATTAAAGCCCGAATCTTGAAAGCACAACTGGTACCCCAAGGGTGCACCAATCAATACCTCAAACGCCCCCAACTATGAATATAATTCTGGAAATATCTTTAGTTCTCACAGAAAGTGACAGGGTTCATCCCAATCATAATCATGTGCACTACCTCATGCTTAACTCACATGTAAGAGGAGCGTCCTGAGAAACACTGACTATATCAAGGGTTTTACCCTCTCACCTGGACAGAAACCTACTTGTTTTGTTTAGTGGTCTTGGAGAATTGAATCACAATGAACTATTCCAAGACCCTAAAACCTATTCTTGTTGATGCACCCTATCAAAGAAAAGAGTGTAATTCAATTTATTAACCGTTGATTTTAGTTGGTTGTGATTACTCAAAGGGTAAATGTCTGTGCAAAAAATAAAGTTATGACTCAGCAGTGAAGTAAATATGCACACCTAACGAGAAATGCCAAGCATAATGTGTAGAATAAAGAACAGGGTATGCCACTACATGAGGTGCAATATTTTTCCTTCAAATGTAAGTGCAATCATTCCTATATGAAAATATAACTATAGTAACAGTAAGCAAACCTAATGCAAGTACTATGCCAATGCAAAATGCAAGAGATGCATAACTATGCAAAAGCAAAAATATTTTTGTATTTTTTGCAATAAATGAGATATGAAAGCAAATAAATGACTGTGACAACCCCTAGACCCTACAAACACTCACAACCAGCAGCCAATCAAGGAACCAAGGTAAAAGAGACATAATACACTAATCTCAAAACAAAAAAATGGATAAATGGATGACAATAACAAAGCTTGAAAAATAAACTAAAAGCAGTATATAGTCAGAAACATAAGGTGTATACAGACACCAAAAGCATCCAAGAAGACTCAGCAATCATCAAAACTCACCCAACAACACTTAATCCTCCAACAAAGGCTCAAAGTCAAAGCATATGTGACTGTTCTTAGTAAAATAGCATACATACGCGACTATTCAAGAAAAATATGCGTGTATACGTGACTGTGAATGCATAACCCGCATACAGGAAGAAAAAGGAAGAAAAATAGGGAAAACAGATAAGCTAAGACAAAATTTACTTCTTCGGGACCCTACTGGGAAAACATGCCCCCATACCCGACATAGAAACAAATAAATCAAGAAAAATTCAAGTACATTGAATACCTAAAAACCCTAAAGAAAAACAACTAGGAACCTCCCCAGTATGATCGTCAATTGTGTTACGAAGATAAACTTCTTATGGCTTGGGGGGTACCACAACAGACAACTTTGACACTAGAAATCAATCTTTTCTAATATGCAAGAGAAACCAAACATCTAACACTAAGGGATACCAAATCGTACCTTGTTCNGGGTGTACCACAACAGACAACTTTGACACTAGAAATCAATCTTTTCTAATATGCAAGAGAAACCAAACATCTAACACTAAGGGATACCAAATCGTACCTTGTTCTTGATGGTTGAAGCAGAACCCCATTAAGCTTTCCAATTCATGCTTGCATTATATTTAGACACTTAGGAGTTAGTTAAGATCAACTTGTGTAATATATCCATTAGGTAAAAGTGTGTTTCTTTAGTATGCATTAGTATGTATTTGTAAATATTCTAATCCGACAGTCACGATATGTTCTAGACATAGAGTGATTCGACGATTCAAATTCTCTTAGATAATACCTACCATTGATCCGTGGCTTAACACCCGATTGGTCTATGATCTCTATTTAAAGAGAATAGAGGGTCCTTGGCTAGTTGATCGATTATGAGAAGCTCATGTAACTTTCTTTCTTTTGCATAATAAATTGCTCCAAGTAGCTATTTGGCTGGGGCTGTGGACTATTTCCCTCTCAAGGGTTTTAACCATGTGACAAACATTGGTGTATTGATCTATAATTCATTTGTGTAAATCGGCTGCTCTTGGTGTTCAGTCCTTTGGGAGTACCCTGTGTACCCTAACATGGTATCAGAGCTTTTATGAAGAGTCGCTTTCGATTTTGATCAAGATCTGGAACCGGTGTTGCCGAAACTTTGAAAATGTTTTTGTTTCTGGATTTTCTGTGCATTTTTGGCCTATGAGAGCTGTTCCATTGTGTCCAAAGTGCCATTTCCATTGGAAAATAATTTTTGTTTCACCAAAAACCATTTCTGTTTGCTCCAGAAACACCCATTTCGACAAATCTGAAGGTATACTATTACAGTGACGGATTTGTTTTTTTTAAATCTCTCATATTTTATTAGTTTATTATTAGATCTTTTATGTTTTAGTCTTGGACTATTGTTTTCCTTGACTGTGTATGCTCTTTGCCATGCACCTTGTGCAATCGTGGCGAATCAGAAACAGTAAGGGAAAGTTTTTTTTCTTGTCTTCTCGGCTACGTATGCTCTTTGCTGTGCACCTTGTGTGATCACGGCAATTCAGAAACAACGAGAAAACTTGAAAACGTAGACTTTTTGGGTAAGCTAACCAAGATCTAACCCCATTGTGTGGGAAAAAAAAATTTGTTTTTGTTTTTTCGTTTTTTTTGTGATTTGCAGGAAAAAAAAGCAGGCACGGAAAACGAGAGAGAAGAGTAAAAAAAAAAAAAAAACCCTTCCTCTTTCCATACTTTTACGTACCTTTTAAACTTAGCTCACTTGGTCCAAAGTTGCTTTACACCTTGATAAGTCTTGAATTCAAGTCTTATCAAGCTACTTTTTAGTGCATGCAATTTCTATTTTCAAGTTACTTTATTGTAAAAGTGCATCTCACATTAATAAAATAAAATAAAAGTGAGTCACTTAAGTCTTTTAATTTATTGTCGCACTATTTAAAAGTCACATTATTGTAAAAGTGAACATCACTTATTCTACAAAAAGTGATTCACTTCAAAACAACTTTATTGTAAAAGTGATTGTTAAAGGTTGATCTTGGGAAGAGGGGGCTTCCTTTTTTTTAGTTGGTCAAGTTAATATCTACCACGTCACTATTGGAAACATCTTCAACATTTTCTTTGATCAAGCATAACTTCATCATCCAGAATCAGTTTTAAGTGTCATTTTTTTTAAAACCGCATATTTTTTCGAGCTCTTTGTATCCAGATCATTAGTTTTTGTTCATTCAGCCATTATTTTATATTATGGCTTCCCCTTGTGATATTATACTTACAAGTTCTAACTATTTCTCATGGAAATCTTGTATGGAGGATGTTTTGTGAAGTAGGGGACTTTTCAGGATAACCTCAGGGAAAGAAACATAATCCACTGATGATGATAAGAAAATTAAATGGGCAGATCGATGTGATGAAGCTTGTGGATTGATTGGGATGTTAATCTCTACTGATTTGCGATTCCACATATATGGAATTGATGAACCTGATAAAGCTTGGGAAAAGTTGGAATCTGTGTTTGGTAAACACAATGAAATTCGGGGTCATCAACTTGAGAATGAGTTTCTTTCCTTGAATCCAAATTATTTTTCATGCATTCAAGACTATTTATCTAAGTATAAAACTCTTAGACTCTTATGTACAGAATGCAAGATTAAGAAAGAAGACAAACAATGTATTTATCATATTCTTTCCAAACTTGGACCTGCATATTCTATTTTTGTATCTACATTCTACTCCATGAAAGAATACTTGACTACAACTAGCTATCAAGAGCCTACTCTTGAATCATTTTTTGATTCCTTAATTAGAGAGCAAGATAAGCTCATTCATCTTGGAATAATTAACAACGCAGATACATCTGGGAAAGCCTTATTGTCCCAACGGAAAGAAAAGTCTAAGCCTCCCAAGAAACAGAATTTTCACAATAATAAGCCAAACAACAAGGGTCCCAAACCCTCTCATTTAGCTCCTCCCTTAAAAAATGACAAAGGATCCAAGCAAAAAGGAAAGAAGACTGGGCGTCATTGCAATTTTTGTGGGAAAGATAATCATGATGAATCTAAATGTTTTAAGAAGATGGCAGCCTTGGAAGCAACAATGAAGAATTACCACATCAGCCTAGATTCATCTTCAGAATCTAACTCTCATGGACATGCACTTTGTGTTTCTGGTTACTCTTATACTGCATCTTCTTCTTCTACTTCAAATGAATGGCTCATTGATTCTGGAGCATCTTATCATATGGCTAAGGATCAAGCCATCTTTTCTACTATGCATGAATGTAACACCAAAAAAATATTTGTTGGTGATGATAGATCTCTAAGTGTTGTAGGATTTGGAACAGTTCCACTAGAAAATGGTCATTTCAGTGATGTACTACATGTTCCAAAAAAATCCTGCAATTTGTTATCAGTCTATCAAATCACTCATTCGGGTGAAGGTAAAACTATGAAGTTTACACCTCACCAAGTTGTAATCAAGGATTTTAAAAATCATCAAAATGTACTTGCTAATAGAACTGTTGATGATATTACTAGGTTGTACAAATTTAACAACTTTGGGTCATCACCTTTTCCTTCAGTTTTTGTTGCTCATAGTGATAACTTGAGAAAAATTTGGCATGAGCGATTTGGTCATTTAAATTATCGCTCATTGAAACAACTATGTAAAGACAATATGGTGATTGGTCTTCCGCTGGTATCTTGCAAGGATGGTGTTCGTTTAGGTTGTGCACTCGAAAAACATCATCGGGACAGTTTTGACAAACATGCCTCTTGGCACGCCTCGGTTCCCTTGGAGCTTATGCATAGTGACTTGTGTTGCCCTCTTCCATCTGTTTCATATTTTTGGTTCAAATATTTCTTAACTTTCATTGATGACTACTCCAGATGCAATTAGGTTTACTTATTAAAACTTAAGAGCGAAGTATTTAACATGTTCTTGGCTTACAAGGCCCTTGTTGAAAAACAATCTGGTCATCAAATTATTAAGTTAAGATCTGACAATGGAGGAGAATATGTTAACAACAAGTTCACTACTTTTTGCGCTGAACAAGGAATCCAACAACAGCACACTGTTCCATATACACCACAGCAAAATGGTGTAGCTGAATGGAAGAACCGCACTTTAAAATAAATGGCTAATTGTATGATCCAATCTAAGGGACTAAGTCTTCAATAATGGGCTGAGGCCATAAATTGTGCAAATTACATACTTAATCGCACACCCACTAAAGTTTTACAAGGTATAACACCGGAAGAAGCATGGAGTAAAATTAAACCAGATGTAAGTCACTTTCGTGTGTTTGGTTGTGAAGCATGGGCTCACATTCCGGATGAAAAACGGAAAGCATTGCAGCCTAAAAGTGAAAAGTGCATATTTGTTGGATATTCTGAATATGTAAAAGGTTATAGACTTCTTTAGCCACATTCTCATGATATAATCATTAGAAGAGATGTTAAATTTGATGAAAATATCTTGGACTGCGAGCCTAACTTGGTGGGTGTGCCATCTTTGGCCTGCGAGCCTGATTCGGCGATTGTGCCTTCTTCTTCTTCCAGCTTCCTTGACAAGTTTCCAACTCCAGTTTCTGATGATGATAGTGAGGATGAAAATCCACCTCCTCTTGCTCATGTTCCTCCAATTGCACCAGCACTAATACTTCCTCGATGGGTCCGTTCAACATGTGAAGCAGTTGGTGATCTTGCCAGTGATCCTAGAGATCAACGTCGAACACGTTCTCAGTTTCAGTGAGCCTCTTCTCTTTTGGCTCAAGTTTCTGAGAATCACGATCCATAAACTTTTGCAGAAGCCTCAGGAAATCTAGATTGGGATGAAGAATATCGTTCCTTAATGGAGAACGATACTTGGGATCGTGTTCCTCTTCCAAAAGGAAGAAAACTTGTCATATGTAAATGGGTCTACAGAACTAAGTATGCATCATATGGAAGTGTTGAAAGACTTAAGGAAAGGTTAGTTGCCAAAGTTTTTTCCCAAGTTGAAGGGATTGACTACAATGAAACCTTTTCCCCTGTAGCAAAAATG
>LPNX010173315.1:918512-966793 GCA_001517045.1 Pseudotsuga menziesii
ATTTTGCTTGTTTTGGTTTCCCTCTCCCTTCTTGACTTTCTTTTTCTTCCCGTCGGGCTGTTGATTACCCTTCTGAGAGGTTTGTGAAAAAAAATTTGCACTTTGGGGGGAGGGGGCAGCCTTTGATGCCTCCACCATAGACTGTTTGACAGAAAACTGATGAAGTTGCTTAGTCAAAGATTCTACGGTGGGAGAGTTAACGGACCCAACCACACCATCAGCATGGGGTCCAGGCTTAGGCTTCTCCGCATCGTACGAGAGCCTCGGTGCCTCAGGGATAATCTCATATAAGATCCCAGATTGTGAATAAATCAAATCCACTCCTTCATTCATCACTCCTGAGGTGGATACATCCTCTTCATCACTCCTGAGGTGAGAATGGCTTCTTCTTCATTCATCACTCCTGAGGTGGATACATCCTTAGATATGTATGGCAACAGAGATTGAAGGAACCACTCTAAAAGGAACTCAGGAGGGATAGTGGCTTTGATAAGGCTCTTTCACCTCCTCCACTCTTGGATGTGATTAGAGATGTGGGTAGCCTTGTTTTGCCTAAAAGTAGACAACAAGTCGGTTCCAAAATCATATCAGACCGGAAGCTGAAAGTGGCTAAGAAATGCACTAGCCAAGTCCCAGAAACTACTGAAAGCAGCCGAAGGCAATTCAATATACCATTTTTCGGCCATACCTATCAAGGTTCTCTGGAATAGCCTCAACCTAACTGAATCTTCATTCAGTGAATTCGAAGAACACCATAAATGGAATGTGGTGGCATGAGCCCCAGGATCTTCACCAGTTTTGCCTTCGAACTTAGGGATGTCCGATGGCAACTTGGTGGGAACAGGTGGCCACAAGGGGTCATGCCTTACTGGGTCATTCATCAATTTTAACAAATATGGCAAGTTTAAAGTTGCCAGGAATGGAAGTTTGGGTCGAACCGGGGTACTAAATGTGCCAGCTTGGGGATTAGAGGGACCTTCCCCCGAATTCCCATGGGTAGAAGCGGGGTTTCCCCCTGATACCGGTTGCGAAGTGGGAATATTGTTCTGAAACAGATTCCATCCATAAGCCACAGGATTATGTGTGGGAGGTGCAGTGTAAGAAGTTCGGGCCATCCCCATAGAAGCAGGGGTCTGAAAGATAGGAGCCGGTATCCCTCCGCTGAACAACGAAAAGGGAGAGCTCGTATATGGGACCAAAATTGGAGTTTGGAAACTTTGCCCATAATAGGTGTTGCTCCCAAACTACACTCCTACATAGGAAGGTGATGGACCTACATAAGGACTGGATGGGGGAATGTGCCCCCCATTCCAAGGAAATCCTTGGACAAACGCCGAGGATCCTACCAGACCACTCTGGGTAGTATATGGAAAGGAAGAAGGAATAGTAGGTATACTGGGGATCCCAGTAACCATGTCACCAGAAGTACCTACTAGGTTTGAGTGAACCAGTGGTTGAACCACCCGGCTCGCTGGATTCAAAGGTGTATAAGGTAAACTAGATCTAGGGGCACTTACCGGGGGAGGTAGTACCCCTTCAACCAGAACAGCTGAGGTGAACACAAAAGGACTTTCTCCTGCAGAAGACATGATCCTACCCACAGGGACACCTAATACAGGTGAGTCAAAAGGTCTAACCTGAACGATCATAGGATCGTTTAAATCAATCAAGGGTGTGTTAAATTTTCTTGCAAACTCGTCAGTCTGCAAGTCTTCGATCTCAACTATATCAAGATCAAAACAGTTAGGAATGAGTTCTAGTTCACCAAGAACTTCACTTATTCATAATGGTTCAAATGAACCGTCAGTGTCTAATCTCCGCCTTTGGGGTAGAGGTGGAGGCTCCAATGTGGTGAGAGGAGGAAGGTTTCTCAACCTTCTTGACCTTCTAGGAGGTTGGTCCTCCATGATTGAAAATTTGACAGATCACACCCTAAGGCCAACTAAACACAGGAAAAACCACAAAGCATACACTATAAAAATCCTAAAGCCTCAAGCAATCAAACCAGGGTAAAAGATATACTTTCCTGAAGAAGGCTGATGAACAATTACTTGGTGTCCTTGAAGTGGTTCTTAGGCATAAGTGGAGGAATCACCCAACCACCCTCCTACACTTTCAACAAGGGTTACCTTCCAAGCCCGTTCAAGGTGAACCAGAAATAACCTTCCAGTTTACCTAGGTATGAACCCTAAATGTCAAGAGACTAAAGGATACCTTGGCTATACCAACATTCTGGGGGGACAGTCACAAGCCGGACTCGTACGCATGGGCAGGGTAGCTGGGCCCAAAACTCTATCTAGGGCATAATCCCCAGATGCATAAAAGTCCTGAGTTAAGTTTTGAAAAGCATTCAGAGGGTTATCTCCTTTGTCCAAGCCTCCACGCGGCCCCATGCTTAACTTCCGTTTGAGAGGAGCTTCCAAGATACAGTCGATAAAGTCAAGTATTTACCTAAAGAAAGGTCCACTACGTCTGAATTTAAAACTTGTGGGAAGTTTACACTTCCTAGCCCACAAGTCTAGCCTAAGCTAGTAGGTGAAAGGCCCCTAAAAACAAAACTTACTAGTAAATTTTAAATTATGTGTTCATTTTAAAGGGATGCTTCTTACTCAGAAGGTAATGGAAGTGATATACTTATGGTGTTTTTGACTCAATAAGAAATAAATGAAAATAAAGGTGTATCTTTCAAAGCAAATTACCACTATAAAAACAAACGTCTTTTCTTTTTTGCAAATATATATTGATGAATTGAATGCAACGATAAAAGAAACTAAGCCTATATTTTTTGTAGCTTTTGAGGTTATATTTTTAAACTGAAATAAACACTACTTATGCAAAAACAGAATGCAAAATCTTAACAATGTTTTCTTTTCACTTTTAAAAATACTCAAAATTCTACCATGCACCTAGAATGCACTCTACTTGAGTAAACTTGGATCTTACTAACTATATAAAACCAACAAACTGAAGTAAAACAGGCTAAGAGAACCAAAAAACAACCAACAAAGGAAGGCTAGAAACCCTAGCTTGGGTACACACAATGACAAAAATCATTGTAGACTTATAAAGGCAAGTGACAACCAACTACTGTCAAAAGACAGACTAGAAAAACAAAGCCCAAAACCCTAATCACTGATCTGGACAGAGACACTTCAACCTACAACCCAAATAGGCCAAGCTACTCCAGTATGCAAATAGAAAATAATCCAAGCAAAAGAGACCCAAAGGATTTCAAAAAAGCACAAGTGTGATCACCAACAGGTCTTCAAACAAACATCACAACATTTATAAAGAAAATCAACTAACAAACAGGGATTACACAAAGAAAGGAACAAGCAAACCTTAAGTTAAAAAATCCCTAATTCCAGGCATATACGTGACTATATAGAAGGGAAACCCACGTACTATACGTGACTGTCTAGTAAAGCAACACCCATATGTAGACCTATATACGCGACTGTGCAGAAAAGAAACCCGTGTATAGGTACAAAATTTTTCTCAAAAACAAATAAAAATAAACAAGACTTTCAAACGCTGTGACAAGTATGAACCAGGGTAACAGACCACACACAGAATTCAAAGCAAAGACTGGTCAGGGGTGACAGAAAAACCTATAGCAGTCTAGGCTCCCCAGCGGAGTCGCCAGTTCTGTTGTACAGGAATAAACACCTTATAACCAAAGGTCTGGGGTTACCAACATACTCAATAAACTTGCAGGCAATTGACTCTAGAGTGCAGTAAAGGAAATAGGAGGATGGGAAAGACTTACCCGTTACACAACGGTTGATCCTTTCTTGTCCTCTTCCACTCTACTTCTTCTCCAAAGTCTTCAGGGATGCTTCTCCTTCACCTGTAAAGAGTCAATCTTCCAGATATAAGATGATTCATATATATATAACCAGGTTAGATAAATCATAAATAGAATGTTGAAACATAAACATTTATCAAACCACAATACATGAGATACATTCAAGACACATATGGAAGAAGGATTCTCTTTATTAGAAATAATGAAAGAGTTCAGATTACAACCCAATGCCTGAGACAAGGACTCCTCTGTAGCCAAATGATTCTGAGTTCCACTGCTCCAAAGACTTCTGTATAAAATCCACCAACATAACTTTGCTCTCCAAGTGTATGTATCTAACACCCTCCCCAAGGCCTGTATTTATAGTAGGTGAAATAAGGCAATTTCGAAGGTTGAGGAGGTTGAGACAGTTAAGGAGATTAAGGTAAATGGCTTAATTAATCTCAAGTAATCATGTGTTTTTATTTTAAATGTCAAATATAGGCATACGCGGGTATCAAGACTGACAACTCGTGTATGACCCACGAGTTTCTATAAGAGCAACCCGCGTATACATATATACGTGACATGCAACAACCGAGACTCGCGTATGACACACAAGTTGCATATATAGAGAGTCGCGTATATGACTTGACATAGCTAAAGGGTGAAAATAAGCAGCTAGATGGAAGACAAATGTAAGTCATAATAAGCCCATCTATAGTGTTTTTGTTACAGGTATTTAACTGAGGGGGGGGGGTGAATCAGTTAAATCAATAGCTTTAAACAATTGCTTCCTTTAATTATGAATTAATGAATCTATGTGGTTATTTTTCATACAATATATCCAACATTAACAAATATGAACGATTAGCAAGATACACATCATTCAATCACATGAGAGAGACACACATTTTTCATGAGGAAACCCTTAAGGGAAAAACCTCTCAGTTCTTGGAATGTTAATGGCTTTGTCAGCAGTACATCTCTTCTATCTGAGCACCAACTCAGGGAGGCTACAACCCCTATATGCAAGCAACTACTTGCTGAGAGCACCTACTCTCACTATAACCCAGCACCAACTGGGTGAAGGCACCAACCTTCAGATTCTGCAAGTACCCACTTGCAAATAGAGACAAAAATGTCTCCCCTAGCACCACCCTACCTCCCTTAATTGCTAGACTTTACAAATGAACCATATCACAATAGTACAAATGTATTTTTGCTTACCACAACACTCTGCTCTTTTCAACTTGTTCAGCAATCTCCTCTGTTCCTCTGTTCTGCCATTCTGTTCATCTTCTCAGCATCAATCTACTGTTCCTCTGTTCAGCTTTCTTGCTTGTTTCATCAGGTCAATTCTGCTCCACATACATAAACGGTGACTGGTATCCTCTTTCTATTATAACAACTCTGTTTCACTATACTTCATCTCAGCCTGAGTATCAATTACTTCATAGCTTCATTGTCCTCACCCTTTGTTTAATTCATAACACCCAATTTTTATGTTCTACGCTGTATATTCTTTTTTTTTGTGCTCACAAAATATTCTTTTATTCTATATATCTTCACTCCTCTCATCGATTCATATTCCACTCCAAAAAAAAATGTTCCCAATAACCTGATTTCTCATTGAATCATTTCACAGAACGGTTATATCATCGGTCTGTATTCTCAGGATATATTATAAGCATTACGGGACTCAGCCACTGTTAGATCATACCCCAGATCATCGTGGACCGTTAGATGGAACGTTGACTGAAGGAAAAACATTTATTTTAACATAACGTTGAACATCCTTATGAAGGGCGTTGAATTGGTGAACAAGTGTGAGCAGCCCAGCGTTTTTAATATTTTTCATCACTTTAGATATGCTTCTCAAATCCAGCAGCTCGAGAAGGATATCTCTGACTTTCTTCAGTTCCAGATACCTCTCACAAGTTATGACCTGCAAAGTCTTGGCCATCAGTACGAGTTGGGATTAGTGGATTAAAGCGAGATGAGTGGAACAATTACCAGGCTCGCCAATGATCCTTGTAAGAATGCCATGATGCTTCAAAGTAACATCTCTTCTGTATGTTCATCTTTTGTAAATCTAGTCAAAGTATGATATAAATGGCAACATCTACCTCAGCACCAGCTCCTGTCTAACAAACTCCCCCTTTGACATTGATGGAAAACTTTGAATAGCTTTTCTCCCCCTTTTGACATCCATGACAAAGGAAAAACTGAGCATCTTCAGCACATCTGATTACAAAAACTCCCCCTAATAAGATGCATATATGAGACAAAAAGACAATGAAAACAAGCTCCCCCTTACACAATGCATAGATCATTGAGACATCAACTGAACACCCAGTTTTTGTCTGAGATATTCAAACTGAGTAGTGGGCAGAGGCTTAGTAAAAATGTCAGCTATCTGTTCTTTAGAGGGTATATAGCTCAGCTGTACAGCTTGATTAGCCACTTGTTCTCTCAATAAATCATACTTTATTGGAATATGTTTCATTTTAGAATGGAGAATTGGATTCTTGGAAACACTTATTGCACTGGTGTTGTCACAATGAATGGGAATCGACACATCATACTTTACTTCTAGATCAGCAAGAGATTGCACCATCCATAAAATCTGAGTACAGCAGGTAGCAGCAGCAATGTATTCTGCTTCTGTAGTGGATAATGATATAGAACTCTACTTTTTGCTTAGCCAAGCCACTAAGGACTCTCCCAAGAAGAATGCTCCACCACTAGTACTTTTCCTTTCATCTACACAATTAGCCCAATCTGCATCTGAATAAGATATGAGTTGAATATTCTGATTTCTGGGATACCACAAGCCATAGGACATGGTAACTTTCAGATATTTGAAAATGCATTTCACAGCTAGCAAATGACTCTGTTTGGGAGCAGCTTGAAACCTTCCTACCATTCCTACATCATGCATAATATCAGGTCTGGATGCAGTGATATATAGTAGGCTTCCAATCATTGATCTGTACATCTTTTGATCTACCTCTGGTGATGTATCTTCTTTGCTTAGCTTGCAGCCACTAACCATGGTTGTGCTCACAGAAGTAGAATCTTCCATTTGAAACCTCTTTAACATTTCTTTCAAATATTTCTCTTGAGAAATGAATAAGCCTTCAGGCTTCTGACTGATTTGGAGTCCAAGGAAATAAGACAGCTCTCCAATCATTGACATCTCAAACTCAGATTGCATTGAGTTAGCAAACCATTTAACAAAGGAATTGTTAGTACATCCAAAGATAATATCATCAACATACACTAGAACAATCAGCAAATCATGACCTTCATGTTTGATATACAAGTTGTTGTCCACAAAGCCCTTTTTGAATCCTTTATCTTGCAAGTACTTATCTAATCTGGCATACCATGCTCTCGGTGCTTGTTTCAAACCATACAAGGCCTTTTCCAGCTTACATACATAATCAGGTTTATCTGTGAGAGAAAAACCTTCAGGCTGCTCCATATATACTTCTTCTTCAATATTTCCATTCAAAAACGCTGACTTGACATCCATCTGGTATACTTTGAATCTTTTGTGACATGCATAGGCTAGAAACATCCTTATAGCCTCCATTCTTTCCACTAGAGCAAATGTTTCATCAAAGTCTTGCCCTTTCACCTGAGCATATCCTTTACAAACCAATCTGGCTTTGTTTCTTACAACCTTTCCCTGTTCATTTAATTTGTTCTTGAAGACCCATTTAGATCCAATGATATTCTTATCTGTTGGTCTAGGAACCAGCTCCCATGTATCATTCTTTTCAATCTGATCCAGTTCTTCATTCATTGCTGTTACCCAATCCTTGTCTTTGCTGGCTTCATTAAAACTTTGGGGCTCAATTGTAGAGAGAAAGGCAATATGAGATTGTTCAGATTCCAACAAAATATTCCTTCTAGTATGAACACCTTTACTTCCATCACCAATGATTTGGATTTTAGGGTGATTCTTTCTAGTCATTCTGGAAGAGGAGTGTACAGCGGGCTATTCAGATTCTTCTTCTTCATACTCTGATAAATCAGATTCTTCCTTTTGGGATTCTTGGACTTGTTCTTTTGTTTCTTCATTTGTATCTTCCAAGCATGAATCATCATCATTACATTTACTGATATTTTCGTGGCAGTCTTCATCAACTTTCACATCTATGCAATCAACCATTTTGTGCAACCTCTTGTTATAGCACCTATAGCCTTTGCTTTTTGCAGCATATCCTAGAAAGGTCCCTTCATCAGCTCTGTCATCATACTTGCCAAGATTTTCATCATTATTCTTGATATAGCATTTACTCCCAAAGACTCTGAAATGTTTAATGGTTGCAGGCCTACCAAACCATAAATGATATGGTGGCTTATCATTGTTTGGCCTCAAATGAGCTTTATTAAGGATGTGCACAGCTGTATGAATAGCTTCCACCCAGAAACCTTGAGAAATGTTCTTTTCCTTCATCATTGATCTAGCCATTTGCTGAACTGTTCTGTTGTGCCTTTCCACCACTCCATTCTACTGAGGAGTTCCTGCTATTGTGTATTCTTTCTTAATTCCATGCTCATCACAAAAGTCCTTGAACTGTTTCGAGCTGAATTCTCCTCCTCTGTCAGATCTGATTGCTTTAAATTTTCTCCTAGTTTGATTTTAAGTCAGTGCTTTGAAGACTTTAAACTTGGCAAATGCTTCAGACTTTTCTTTAAGAAAAGCAACCCAAATCATTCTGGAATAGTCATCAATTACCAGCATAAAATAATTTTCTTTACCTATTCCTTCTTTTCTTGATGGGCCACATAAATCTAGATGAACAAGTTGAAGGGGTTTACTTGTAGAAGAAACATTCTTCGTTTTGAACTGAGTCCTTGTTAGCTTTCCCATTTGGCAGGGCTTACAAACATCATCTCAAGGTCTAGCTATAACTAGAAAATCCCTTACTGCGTTTCTATTTTTGAGCTTTATCAGATGGTCAAAATGCAAATGTCCCAATCTCCTGTGCCACAGCTAGCTTTCATCATATTTACTTAGGTATCACTGTTCTTTTTCTTCTTTTAAAACGTAAACATTATTCTCTGTTCTTACCCCTTTTGCAACTAGCTTTCCTGACAAAACATTTCTGATTTTACAGTCTTTATTAGTGAACAGGACCTCACATCCTTTGTCACACATTTGACTCACGCTGAGAAGATTGTGCTTCAACCCATCCACAAAGAGAACATCCTGAGATTTCCCTTTACCATTGCTGAGACTCACAACTCCTCTTCCTCTGATTTTTCTTGGAGCATCATTGCCAAACGTTACTTTTCCTGCTTTATGTTATGATAAGGTAATAAACTTCTCCTTGTCTCCTGACATGTGTTTCGAACAACCACTGTCGATGTACCAATGACTCCTCTGTTTCTGAACAGAAAGCACAAGATTGCAATGAGATCTCTCTTTCTTTCTCCATACGTTTTGTACAGCTGTGTGTTTCATGTTTCGATCTGTTTTGTTCTCTTTCAAGTTGTAGTTTATAGTTTTGTGCCCAAAGTTGTGGCATATATAGCATTCAAGCTCGTTGTATAGAAGATCAAACGGATTAGCATTTTTGTTTAGTGTTATTCTTTTAACAGCTGGTGTAGGGACACAACCCATATGTTTATTTGCTGATAGATACATTCTCTGAGTGTAGTTTGACATTCTCTGTATATTTTTGAAATTAAAACCACAACTAGCAGCTCTGTGCCCAAAGTTAGAACAACAGAAGCAATAACCATTAAAGAATGTGTCATACCTGGTTCGTGGTTGATTTCTAGAAGGATAATTCACTGAGTTATGACATTCATAACCAAATTTCTGATCAGCGTACATTCTTCTGTTACATGACTCTTTACCATGAGTTCCTAACGGTGCAGACTTCCCTTTTAAACCCATATTCTCTTGCTATTTAGTATTCTTTGATTCTTCTCCGTTATTTTCTTTACATGTTGCATCCCTTGCTACGCTGGAGATTTCATTCTGCTTGCTGTCTTGAAATTTTATCACATTTTATGATTCTTTATTTGCTGAGTTACTGCTACTTGCGTTTTGATCATAACCAAGACCAAATTTAATCTAGGGAGCTCTCTGTCTGTTCAAGATATTATTAAGCTCCTCTGAAGCTTTAATGCTAGAAATATTCCGATGATACAAAGATTGATATTTTTCTAAGTCTTTCTTAACATCTACAACTTCTTTTTCTAGATGTTCACATCTTATAGTTTTACTTTTAGCTAATTGTTGTTTTAAATACTCTTTAATCTTTTTCTTTTCTTCAAGTTCCAGCTTTTTCAGATTGATGTCCTCTCTACTTGTTTCATACTGGACTAACAATAGTTTTTGTTTCCTTTTCTTTAATCTCAGTCTGTCAATCTCTTCTAAAGCACTTATTAGCTCTCCCTCCATATCTACAATGGTTGGTTCATCATTCATTTCTGTGCAGTTCTCATCTAGATCCTCTATGGCCATAAGCATGAAATTATTTTCTTCATCTTCATGAGAAGATTCAGTATCAGATGTTCCTGAATATTCATCATCATTCACACAAAGGATTTTCTTCTTATATTTAAACTTGTTTTCTTTATTATATTTTTTCTTGGGAAAACTCTCTTCTTTAGCAGAGCACTACCCTTTTTTATTATGGGGACACTTGGCAGCAAAATTCCCTACTTTACCACAGTTAAAGCATTTAAATGGCAGCTGGCCTTTATACTTTCCAGATCCAGTCTTCAACCTCCTTACAAATTTATCCTCAACGTCATCCATTTCCGAATCAGTATTCTTGTCTGCTTTAAATGAAGCTTCTCTAGTGGTAGGTTTATCTTTACTAATCCTCATTTCATAGGCAGTTAGAGTTCCTAAAAGCTGATCAATTGATAGACTTTTCAAATCATTCATTTCTTCAATTGCAGAGACTTTGGGATTAAATTTATCTGGCAGAGATCTTAAGATTTTCTGAACCAAGGGGGCTTCATCAATCTTTTCACCAAGACTCTTCATGGCATTCACAAGCTCTTCAACTCTTAAAAAATACTTACTAACAGTTTCATCTTCATTCATCTTTAACTGTTCAAATTTTAATCTTTATGTCTGAAGTTTGGCATCTTTTACTTTCTCATTTCCTTCATAGCTGCTAATAAGCTTATCCCACATTTCTTTGGCAGAATCAAGATGCATTACTTTTACAAATTCACTTTCACCAAGACCACTTAGAATAGAATTCATTGCTTTTGCATTGAAAGTAAACTCTAGCTTATCATCTTTGGATGCTAGCAGAACAGGTTTTGCATACCCAGTCTCTACTACTTCCCAAACATCAGCTCCGAGGGACATTAGATATGTTCTCATTCTAACCTTCCAAAAGGAAAAATTTGTACCATCAAAAATGGGTGCTTTGTTCGTTGAGCCATATTGACTCACCATAATTACCCTTCAGGATCTACCTTACACTAAAGGCACGCTGCTCTGATACCAATTGTTACAGGTATTTAACTGAGAGGGGGAGGTGAATCAGTTAAATCAATAGCTTTAAACAATTGCTTCCTTTAATTATGAATTAATGAATCTATGTGGCTGTTTTTCATACAATATATCCAACATTAAAAAATATGACCAATTAGCAAGATACACATCATTCAATCACATGAGAGAGACACACATTTTTCATGAGGAAACCCTTAAGGGAAAAACCTCTTCTTCTTGGAATGTCAATGGCTTTGTCAACAGTACATCTCTTCTATCTGAGCACCAACTCAGGGAGGCTGCAACCCCTATATGCAAGCAACTACTTGCTGAGAGCACCTACTCTCACTATAACCCAGCACCAACTGGGTGAAGGCAGCAACCTTTAGATTCTGCAAGTACCCACTTGCAAGCAGAGACAAAAATGTCTCCCCTAGCACCACCCTACCTCCCTTAATTGCTAGAATTTACAAATGAACCATATCACAATAGTACAAATGTATTTTTTCTTACCACAACACTCTTCTCTTTTCAACTTGTTCAGCAATCTCCTCTGTTCCTCTGTTCTGCCATTCTGTTCATCTTCTCAGCATCAATCTACTGTTCCTCTGTTCAGCTTTCTTGCTTGTTTCATCAGGTCAATTCTGCTCCACATACATCAACTGTGACTGGTATCCTCTTTCTATTATAACAACTCAGTTTCACTATACTTCATCTCAGCCTGAGTATCAATTACTTCACAGCTTCATTGTCCTCACCCTTTGTGTAATTCATAACACCCAATTTTTATGTTCTACGCTGTATATTCTTTTTTTTTCTGTGCTCACAAAATCTTCTTTTATTCTATATATCTTCACTCCTCTCATCGATTCATATTCCACTCCAAAAAAAAAGCGTTCCCAATAACTTGATTTCTCATCAAATCATTTCACAGAATGGTTATATCATCGGTCTGTATTCTCAGGATATATTATAAGCATTATGGGACTCAGCCACCGTTAGATCATACTCCAGATCATCGTGGACCGTTAGATGGAACGTTGACTGAAGGCGAAACATTTCTTTTAACATAATGTTGAACATCCTTATGAAGGGCGTTGAATTGGTGAAGAAGTGTGAGCAGCCCAGTGTTTTTAATATTTTTCATCACTTTAGATATGCTTCTCAAATCCAGCAGCTCGAGAAGGAGATCTCTGACTTTCTTTAGTTCCAGATACCTCTCACAAGTTATGACCTACAAAGTCTTGGTCATCAGTATGAGTTGGGATCAGTGGATGAAAGCGAGATGAGTGGAACAATTGCCAGGCTCGCCAATGATCCCTGTAAGAATTCCATGATGCTTCAAAGTAACATCTCTTCTGTATGTTCATCTTTTGTAAAGCTAGTCAAAGTATGACAGAAATGGCAACATCTACCTCTGCACCAACTCCTATCTAACAGTTTTGGGCAACCCTCAATCCATAGATGTCCTTTTGTGTGCCAACATGGGGGATGTCGGCACTCGGATGGAGAGGTGCCATTCAGGTGGATAACAAATACCAAACATTCAAATTTCCATTGTAATACTATGCCAACAAACAAATCCTATGGTTATAACATACTATTAAAATGTTGGCTAGTGGGTGAAAAACATAAAGGGGGATGTAAACACACTTTTAATGGATGGAATATGTGTGAGTCATGTGAATCATACCAATGGGGGTTTCTCAAATACTATAAATACCCCTCTTTTTCCATGGAGACCATTCTGGGTGTGGAGAGAAACTATAGAGAAAAACTTGTGAGAGAGTTTGGAGAACATTTTGTAGACCTTTTCCTCCTTATAGCCATTATTGGGCTAAAGAGAGGAAGGTGTTGTTGTGGATTTCTGTAATAATTAGGTGGGAGTATTTATACTCATTTTTCATCATATTCATAGTCGGAGTTGCTGGTGCAACCCATTCACGGGTTCAAGCCACGATTTCTCTCCATTTTTAGCCACCAAGGTATCGATGTATTTTACCCATGTATTTTTCCATCGTTACTGTTAAGATTATATAACTGACCTCTCCCTTTGAGAAGTGGGTCTCAAGAATGTCGAGCGCCCTAAATGCAGATAAATTCTTATCAACACACAGAGCATACAATATTTATTTGTCAACCCGAGGAAGTCTTTTATTTCAAAGGATAGATGCACAATTTATGCTTAAACACCAGATCATTGTAATTAAACACTTTACCCCTAAACAACCATGTTCATCCCTCAAAACCTATGTAATCCCACCAATCTTCTAAATGCTACAAATTCAAATTCTCACTACCATGCATTAACAGGAAATGAAATCAGACTCAAATAACACTTGCAGACATAAAGAAAATCCTATTCATATCCCGAAATAAATGATTCATCTATTTAATCTAACCACTCTTGGAATTCATACTCATAACTAATTGTGATCTAGAAATTCAATTGCAGCAAATTAAGTTCAGCTACCTGAAAGAATCGAATTGCAGAAATGGAGATAACAATTATAACAGTAAAACAAGTGCGGGGATTTGTGGGACGGCAATCTGGACCATGAGATGAACAAAGCTGTGTACAACTATTAAAACTATTGCACGAAGGAAACTCCCTATTTAGTCAACTGTTGTCCTGTAGCAGTTGTCAATCTTAGGAAAATATAATACTGCAAATTCACACATCCTACTGCTACGCACACAAACAATATAATCAACAGAACATCACACAATTATAATTTCAGAAATCCTACCTTAACTCAGCTATCTCTGCAGAAGGCGGGCCCAGCCTTCATACAGAGATGCTGGATGAACAATGTATAGCTCCTTTAAATCAGCAGCAACTCTTTGTATTAAAAGAAAGAATGAGTACAAATTACCCCCACTGTCAATACAAGAATGAATATATATTTTCCAACCCCCTGGGTCGAGACATCCTCTCACTTTTATACATATAAACTATAACAACTAATCCTATTACAAAGGGCAGCCATGAAGATCTCTGATCTTCAGGCGCCCTGAATAACACTGGTTGTTACAAGACGTGGCATGGTGCAAATATAGAAAATGAGAGAAAACTGTAGACTGGACCAGAAGTGGCGATCTTCCCAGATCGCCATGATATTCGAACAGCTATACTAAAGATCCCCCGATCATAGCACATTCTGTTACAGTCCCTTTGTACGGCTCTGTCTGGAGGGTTGCATAGGAATCATGTGCCTTAAGCGATGATTGAAGGATTTGAATCACGAACACCCCTTGTTCAAGACTTGTTCAGCTCCGCTTACCTGCAGTCAACTCATCTCGCGCTATCTTCGTAGATAACAACAAATTAGCACAATTTCAAGAGATAAACAGCCTTAATTGCCACAATCATAAGCATCAATAGGATAAAACAATAATCAGCCTTACCTTGGTAATTTAAGGCATAGAGTGAGGAAAACAGGTCGTATTAGGATGTTGAGTAGTGTAAAACAAGGGAAGAAAAGGTGATTAAAGATGGTTAAAAAGGGACCAATTGTGGACTCAACATCTCCCCCCAACTACCCTGTTGCATGTCCCCATGCAACAACCTGCATGATTCAGAGTCTGAGTCCTGCGTTGAGCTCTGTTCGTGGAGGGAAGAAAAATTGTAGGGAAACTCAGGTTCCTCACCTGTCTTCAGGAAACCTCTGTGAATAACCCAGTACCTCCAACATCTCTGCTCCTCTACCTTAGTCATGGAAAAATCCATGTGATATGGTTTTGCTGGCCACCAAATAAGAGGAAATTTGAATTTTAAACCCAGCCAGTTAACTCCACATTCCTTCATACTCCCTACATAACCTTTGACTCTAGAGAGTGCATGTTTAAAATTTTTAAAGCAGTAGGGGTCCCTGTTTCTAAGTGCGGAGGAGGCAACCTGCCATCTGTGCCTGCTCCCCTCTAATGCAATCTGCTGCTGTCTAGAAATAGATTTTGTACAAGTGGAGATTACCTCTTCCTGCAAATTCATGATATGTTGTGCCTGGGAAGGGCTGGAAAGAAAACCCTTGTATTGAGCCACAAGAATGCCAGGATTCAGGGGCTCACTTCGAATCCATAAATTAGTATGGCCTTCATTGTGGGAAAAGGTCGGAAAAGACCTTTCCCACTGAACATGATTGTTCACAAAAGAGGCAAAGGCTTGTAGCTGAACGTCACCTGCAAATGGAACAGGATTTGAGTGCCAATCCAAAGGGCACGCCATCTCGTGCAGGTATAATTCACATAGCAAGTTTTGCTCTTCAAAATTGCTCCCAAGGAATGTCTCCAAATTTTTTTCTGAGGTTGCAATTTCAAATGACCTTCCCTCCTGTACAGCCTTTAATTTAAACCAGACAAACTGCTTGAAGAGAAACACTAGATAAGAGGAAGAGGGCTTCCTAGTGCCTATGAGTTCTCGGGATAGGGCATATATTTGATCCTTCTCCTTCTGCATGGATGAGAATTTTTTCAATTTCCTCATCTCGTTCTGCAGCTCCTCTACCTGAACTCTGTGGGCCATACATTCTTCAGCCCCCTGCTCTTCCAATGCTCTAATAATTCTTCGATGCTCACTCAAAGCAATCATCCTCTTTTGGTTTTCTTCCATTTGACTTTTCCACTTAATCACTTCCATCTTCAGGGCTGAGACTTCTGCTGTGAGATTCAAAATCTCCTTTTTATAATGCCCTTCCTGTTCTGAATCCAAATCAATAAAATTTCTGCGAGGGAGGAGTACTGCTTCTTGTGGGGTAGCGTCCTCTCCTTGGTCAATATGCATTTCTAATTCTTGTGTTGCTGGTTCTTGTGTGGCAGCAACATCCCCTGGGTTATCTTCCACAGCTGTATCCAAGGCCTGTTGAGACACTGGTTCTTGTGTAACAGTGTCTTCTCCCTGATCAGCCTGCATTTTTGAGTCTGATTCTTGTGTTGCTGGTTCTTGTGTGGCAGCAACATCCCCTGGGTTATCTTCCACAGCTGTATCCAAGGCTTGTTGAGACACTGGTTCTTGTGTAATAGTGTCTTCTCCCTGATCAGCCTGCATTTCTGAATTTGATTCCTGTGTTGCTGGTTCTTGTGTGGCAGCAACATCCCCTAGGTTATCTTTTTGCGTCCCTGAGATTAGTTCCTGTGTTGTTGGTTCTTTTGTAACAACAACATCTTTTAGATTCTCCTCAGCATCCGCCTCCATTGCTTTTAAGGACACTAGTTCTTGTGTGGCAGTGTCTTCCTTCTGCATTCCTGGATTCAATTCTTGTGTTGCTGGTTCTTGTGTGGTAGCAACATCTTTCAAACTCTCCTCAGCATCCACCTCCATTGCTTTTAAGGACACTGGTTCTTGTGTGGCAGTGTCCTCCTTCTGCATTCCTGGATTCAATTCTTGTGTTGCTGGTTCTTGTGTGGCAGCAACATCTTTCAAACTCTCCTCAGCATCCACCTCCATTGATTTTGAAGACACTGGTTCTTGTGTGACAGTGTCTTCCTTGTTCTCCTGCCTCTGAGACTGGGTATCTTCCCCATCGTACCATTCCTCCTCAAGGAGATCAGTGTCACCTGAGGCTATTGTCTGTTCATCCTCACTCCACTGTATACCGGGTACGATATCCACCCCCAGGTCATCTTCTAATTGAAATTCTGGAATTTCTGCTGCAATTCCCAGGGATGTTGGTTCTCGTGTAACAACATCCTGAATTACCTCTTCCTCCTGGATTAGCTCTGCGTCCTGGGAACATCCCAGAGTCATGATGCAAAGCTCTTCATTAGGTTCCAGAGTGTCCTCCATCCCAGATTCTTCTCTCCCTTCTTCGGCCACCTGGACAAGTAACTCCTGGTTTACTGGTTCCTATGTTACAAATCCCTGTTCAGGTTTATCACTATCATGCCCTTGTGGCTCAGCTTCTATCATATCTATATCGTGAGAGCCTTCTGATTTCACAGTGCAATCCTTACTTCCATTATCATTCCTGATTTCATTCCTTCCTTCCTCTATCGCAGGATTGATAGCAGCTTCAGCAAGGATGGTCAAAGATGCTGGTTCTTGTGTGACAACATCTTCTTTTTCTGCGGGTTCTTCCATTGTGGACATGGGCTATTGTACTGTGCTGAATATGATCTCGTGGCCTTTCTTTTTGAAAATTTCCCCACAGGTGGGGCAGATCACGTGCTCGTCCTCCTTACCAGGCTCGGCAGAGTTGGATTCCTCTAACTGTTCTGCAGCTTCCACCAGTGTATACATTTTCTTCTCCCCTTGTTTCCTGCAGGTTTCCTTCCATGTCTCCACTTCCTTTCGAAGCACTTGGACTTCCTCCTTTAACAAGGTGTTCTCTTCCAAAAGTCCTTCAATGCTGGCTTCTTCCTCAACTAGCCTTTGCGGAGCATCCATTGGCCTTGGTACAAGGATTGGGATCTCAACCTGTGCCTCCAGGGTTGCCCACTTCTTTCTGGCTGCCTCTGCTGCTGCATTTGGTTTAGTTCTTTGTCTTCTTATTGGTGGATTTATGTTGAGTTCATTAATTGGTCTCTTTCTTTTCTTTTGTGGTGTTTTCTTTGTAGGAGCTGGTATATCAGGATTCACTGCTGAAATCAAAGGAATGTTTCCTTGCTCCTCAGGTCATTCCTCCTCAATTAGGGTTCCTCCCCCCCACTCAGGTGAGGATTCAACAGTTACTGGTTCAATATGTTCCTTCATTGCTTTGGTTCTACCATCTTCAGGTTCAATTGTTGCAGCATCCAATGCTGCGACAATTTCACCTTCTGATGGCAGAGCTACCCTTTTGTCTGTGCTTTTCCCATGGTTTTTATCAACACCCTCCCCTTGTGGTCCTGCTTGTGTCCCCTGTTGCTCTTCTTCTGGTGTAATATCCCCCCGCCCAACTATATGGGAGGGACTCCGGTCCTCCTGGCGTGGTTGAAGATATGCCTGTTCTACTGGGGCATCTAGCGAAGGAGCAGGTTCCTGAGGTGGAGCTGTGTGTGCAGCGATAAATTGGTCCTAGGTCACATTGTGCTGGGCGAGGGATCTTTTAATGATTAATTTTATAATACCATGGTGGGTGAGGGAGACATGTTGATGTTTAGCACCTTGGACATATGCCGCCATATGACGCAGGGCATGAAGTAAATAGTATGGGATATTCAATAAAATGCCATGGCGGAGATGAGAAAGCAATGGTAGATCAGAATTATAAATAGTTTGTTACCTACCTTCACAGGTGATGTACTTCTTAACAAAGACAGCAACCTGATCCCACGACCGCGACAATGAAGGCAGTGCAATCCCTCTTCTTGACGATTGAACTTGCTCCCCTGCTCGTAAAAATTCTTCCCGTGCAATCGTCGTGGAAACTCGTCGTCCAAACCATTCCTTTCCTTCCCGTGGGATAATAGTAACCTCAGATATAACAGTCTCAGAGACCTCTACCCGCATCCCCCATACTTTGGAGTGAGTGTCTCAGAGGTTCAAGGCAAATTGCAAAGCTGCTTCTCGGTTAAATCTGTCCAGTCGCTCAAAATATTCAGTCCAGCCAGCAGCTTGAAAAATGGCGAAAACCTCAGGATTAGTCCCGAGTTCCTTTCTATTCAAAGGTTCATGGCGAGCTGGAAGCCCCATGGTTGTGGCTGCAGAATTACAGAGTCCGAAAATGGAGATTGCAAAGCAGAGGATGCACAGGTCGCTGAGGAAAGATGTTGAGAAAAGGATGGTAAATTTGGAAAGTTCAGTACAGAGGGGGGTTCAAAAATTTTATGCCAAATTGGGAAAGGTGGTGGTTATGAATTTTTACGTCGCACGAGGGAGAGGATTAATTAAGCCATAATGATAATACGTATAAAGGCAAGACTGATATTATTAAATCAAATCAACGCTTAATCACGTGAAAATCAAAGCCATACCTTGTGTGACGGTGCATCGGATAGCCTGCGGAGAATGATGAAGCGTGTAATTGCTAACACTGCAAAGGCCAGCTCGTGCGCAAGCATTAACTGAATCATAATGACACGGATAAGGCCATAATGCCCGCCGCTAAGGAAACAAAAACCATCACATCGCCGGGGTCGGAATAATGCTAAGTTGGCCGGCACGAGTGGAATAAATCAGGGCCATCTTTAGTAGTGGAAGCAATTTCTTTCGTTAACGCAGGAATTATCGCTGCAAATGACAAAAAACAGTCTCTAGTGCTGGAAATATCCGCCAAATGGAACGGAGTTGCAGTTGCCGAGAATGAGAGTGCGGCTAGCTAAAAAGATGTTGCAGCCGCCCAAGATAGTTCACGGTGTCGGGAAAATATTGGCGGAAACAGGAACAATCACGGCCGCGGAAAAAAAAAAAATTTGACGGCCCGCGGAAAATAGATCACAGCCGCCAGTAAATTATGTTCAGCCGACGGCAAATGTAGTTCACGGCTGCAGGAAAAAAAAAAAAAAGGGTTTCTGGTCGTCGGGAAAGGATCCCGGCTGCTGGAAAATTATGTTCATCCGCCGGGAAATTTTGTTCAGCCGCCGGGAAAGTATATTCGGCCGCCGGGAAATTTTATTTCGGCCGCCGGGAAAGTATGTTCAGCCGCCGGGAAATTTTGTTTCGGCTGCCGGGAAAGTATGTTCAGCCACCGGGAAATTTTGTTTCGGCCGCCAGGAAAGTATGTTCAGCCGCCGGGAAATTTTATTTCGGCCACCGAGAAAGTATGTTCAGCCACCGAGAAATTTTATTTCGGCCGCCGGGAAATTTTTTTCAGCTGCCGGGAAATTTTGTTCATCCGTCGGGAAATTTTGTTCAGCCACCGGAAAATAAAGGTGCAACGCAGGGAAGCAGAAGAAGGCGACGCCGGTTCAACAGGCCCAATCTGGTCATTCGCCTAGTACTTCCCTGCAAAACTGTTATTGAAAAATAACAAACGAAATGATCAAATGCAAAAGGAAAATAAAATAATAAATTATACGCTACAGTAGGAAAAAAAATTATTTATGTACAGCGATCAAAGTGTGATTTACAGTTCAAGGGTTGGCCGAGGCAGAGATAAACTCCTGCCCTGGTGTCAGTTGATACTCTGGATCGGCGGCGATTTGCGAAATGAATGCATCTTTCGAAATAGGTTTACGATACAGTCTCAGTCTGTCTGTGCTCATTAGCAAGTAATGGTAGACAATTGTCATCAATGGTCACCAGATGGACAGTGCCATTGTCAAAGACCCTGTCAACCAAATATGGACCGAGCCATCTTGTACGCAATTTACCTTTAAAATCCTTTTTGAATCTGGAGTCATAGAGTAACGTCCAGTCTCCTTCGCGAAAAACTTTATTTTTAATAAATCGGTCATGCCAACTGGATCTTTGTTGCTGAAGCAACAGAGTATGATCCACTGCAGCTAACCGCTTCTCGTCCAGTTCATTTAATTGATCCAATCTGTGCTTCTAAGCTTCTGTTACATCCAGATTCAATTCGGTGGCTGTCCTCAGGGTTTTAATCTCAAACTCGATTGGAAATATGGCACTCTTTCCATACACTAAATCATATGGGGAGAAACCTGTGGTGTTGCGCCAAGTCGTGCGATATGCCCACAATGCTTCCAGAAGCCTGTCAGCCCAATCCTTTCGATGGCTGTTAACTGTTTTATTCAGGATGTTCTCAATGACGTTATTGGTACTTTCCACCTGACCATTGGCTTGGGGGTGGTAAGGTGACGACACCATGTGCTGCACATGATATTTCCAGAGCAGGGATTCAAATTGGCGTGACATGAATTGCGGCCCCCCATCGGTAACTACTTCTCTTGGTACCCTGAAGCGGGTAAAGATCTCACTGTACAGAAAATCAATCACTGCCTAGTCATTAGCCTTGGCCAAAGCTACAGCCTCCATCCACTTGGTCATGTAATTAGTACAAACCAGGATGTAGACCTTCTGTCTGGACGGAGGACTGATAGGGCCAACGAAATCCAGTGCCCATCTATCAAATGGTTCAGCTACAAGTTGAGGTTGTAGGGGCATCTGATCTGTTTTATTCGGTTGGCCAATTCTCTGGCAACTGTCACAGGATTGGACATATCTTTTAGCATCCCTAAACAGGGTCGGCCAGTAGTAGCCCATCCGTAATGCTTTATGCCCTATTCTTTTATCTGCAAAGTGCCCTCCACAAGGCTCCTCATGACAAGCTTTTAATATAGGAAAGATCTCATCTTCTCTTACACATCTCCTGATCTCAAGATCAGGCCCTATGTAAAAGAGATGACCATTTAGCCAACAAAACTTGGCACTCCGCTGGATAATTTTTCTTTTTTCTCATTTTGACATATATGGTGGGAGCTTTCCTGCAACCAAGTAGTTGGTGATGTCTGCGTACCATGGAGAATGAGCTGAAAGTGCGAATAGATGTTCATCTGGGAAAGAATCCTCAACAGGCAAACTGTCATCACTGTTAGTAAATCGAGATAAAAAGTCAGCAACAACATTTTCTTTCCCTGGTTTGTCTATAATGGTGATATCAAATTCTTGCAACAACAAAAGCCATCTGGTTACTCTGGCATTGGTAACAGGTTTATTCATTAAATATTTAATGGCAGAGTGGTCAGTGTGCACAAATGTAGGATACCCGGTGATATAATGTCGAAATTTATTGATAGATTAAACAATAGCTAGGAATTCTTTTTCAGTAACAGTATAATTAAGTTCAGCAGGGTCTAAGTTTTTACTAACATAGTAGATGGCATAAGGCACTTGGCCATCCTGTTGTCCTAATACTGCTCCAATGGCAGTGTCAGAGGCGTCTAAAGAAATATGGAAAGGCAGGGTCCAATTAGCTCCCCTTAGGATGGGAGCTGTGGACAGCTTCTCTTTAAGCACCTCAAGTGCTATCTGGCATGCTGTATTCCACACAAACTGTGCATCTTTTGTTAGCAGAGAAAATAAGGGAGAGGCCAGTTTGGAGAAATTTTCTATAAACCTTCGATAATACCCAGCATGTCCCAGAAAGCTTCTCACCTCTTTCTGAGTTGAAGGGGTAGGTATATTCTTGATCACTTTAATTTTTGAAGGGTCTACCTGAATTCCATTGGCAGAGATAAAATGCCCTAATACCACTCCCTCACTCATCATCATGTGGCACTTTTCAGTGCTTAATGAGAGTTGAGTCTGTTCACAGCGAATCAAAACCTTCTTTAAATTCTCCAGTGCTTCGTCAAAGTCCCTGCCATAGGGAGTAAAATCATCCATGAATATTTCCATACTATCATTGACTAATTCAGAGAATATGCCAATTACAGCTCTTTGGAACATTGCTGGTGCATTGCATAATCCAAAGGGAAGCACTATGTAGGAAAACATTCCCCAGGGACAAGTGAAGGTGGTTTTATCCTGATCCTCAGGAGCAATCTGGATTTGATTGTACCCACTAAAGCCATCTAGGAAGGAGAAGAACTTCTTTCCTGACAGGGTATCAAGTACTTGGTCAATGAAGGGCAAAGGGAAATGATCCTTTTGAGTTGCTTTGTTCAATTCCCTGTAATCAACACAGACCCTCCATTTCCCATTTTTCTTGGGTACAATTACGAGTGGAGAGACCCACTCGCTATCTAAGATCGGATATATAAATCTGGCCTCCAAAAGTTTCTGGATTTCCTCCTTCACTATATCCCTCAGCTTGGGGTTCATGCATCGTTGGGGTTGACACACACGCCAGGAGTCACTTTTGATGTAAATGTGATGGGTGCACAGACTAGAGGGAATACCCATCATCTCTGTATACTCCCAGGAAAACGCCCCCTTTTGTTCTTTCAAGAGGCTGATCAGGCGTTTTTGTTCCTCTACAGAGAGACTAGGATTGATATTCAAAGTTCTTCCAGGCTCTACCTCAATATGGATACTCTCTGAATTTTTCATAACCGGGATTATGTTTGTGTCACCAACCAAGGCTTCTTCTGTAAGATTTTCTTGTTCTTCCTTGCCCAAAGTGGTGTTCAGAATTTGATAGACCTCTCTATTCACCGAAGTGGGTTCACTAATGAAATTGCTAATAGTGTCATCTTCTGTTTCATTTTTAAAACTTAAGTCCTTCCCTATAGTTAATAGTGGCTACACATCCTCCTCCTCCTCCTGCTCTATCCAAAGGGATGTTTCAGCCTCTAGACTTGGCCGAGCTGGAGGATAAAGGGTGAGATTTTTAGTATCCATACCATCAGATATAGTCATGGACCCCGATCGACAGCTGATGCAAGCATCAGCTGTGGCCAACCAAGGTCTCCCCAAGATCAATGGGTGTCCCCCCAACTGCGATTTAGGTTGTAATACCAAAAAATCAGCTGGGTACTCCCATGAATCTACTGAGATGACAAGGTCATCTAGGATCCCTTCGGGTCTGATGGTGGATCTGTCTGCTAATTCCAAAATAGTAGGGGTCGGTCTAAGATTAGTGAGCCCCAACTTCTTTATAGTCTCTATTGTGATAACATTGATTGCTGCTCCTAGGTCCACTAGTACGTTGGGTATCTGTGTCTGTCCTATTTGTATAGTAACGGTAGGATTTCCAGGGTCATCATATTTAGTTACAGGGGCTTTTCCTGTCATCAAGGCAGATAAGTTTCCTATGACATGAACCGTGGGAGGATCCCTAGGTTTCCTTCCTGCTCTCTTAGCACACAGGTCCCGCATTGTTCTAGCGTAAATAGGGACATCTTGGAGAGCTTGAAGAAGGGGGATTTTGACATAAAGGTTCCTTAACTCTCCTAGGAGGTTAAATTGAGATTCCCCCCCATTCTTGGTAGCATTAGTCTTTCGAGGTATGGTGGTTGCTTTATCAACTAGGAAGGCTGTGTATTGTCAAATTTATCATTGGATGTTTCAGCCATCCCCTTATCGTCAGATGGTTCAGCCGTCCCTTCTAAGGGATGCTCAGCATCTTCAATGATAGGGGCTGTGTCAAATAGATGCTGTGAATTCCCTGTTTCTTTGTGCACAGAGGGTGAAACATCCTCTGTAATTACAGGTTCTAAAATTTTCCCAGATCGTAAATGAATTTCGTTGCAAGGTACAGGGGACAGAGAGTAGGCTGGCATGTTGACAGTCTCTAATTGATGGACTACTTTATTATTCGGGTTGGGGTTAGGTTGGGCAGGCAGCTGAGGTCGGATTGGTATATTTGGGACAGAATTATTCTGCAGCTGTAGCTGGGACTGCTGAGGTGGGTATTGAGGATATGGAGGAAATTGGGGAAATTGGGGAAACTGAGGAGAATATGGTGAATGTTGAGGTGGCTGTTGAGGAAACTGGTTCCCAGGATGGAAATTCCTCCACCTAGGAGACCACGACATAGGTTGATGAGGTGGCTATGTCCAAGGACTCCATGAGTTATAATTTTGCATTGCAGGTTGGGAAGAGTTCCACTGAGTATAATTTGAAGGGAATTGTGTATTCACATTTTGCATATTATTGTTCCAATTTCCCATGTTATTCAAAAATGGAAAAGATTCTGGAGACATACCTTGATTTCGAGGCTGCCATGGTTTCTTCTGTGCAATAAAGTAGGCTGCTTCCACATCTGGGTTTGATGCCTGCAGAACGGCCTTTACTTGAGGGAGTGAGGGACATTCTTTCGTATCGTGGTTCATCTCACACAGCTGACATATGTTTACTTTGTCAAGCGGGCATTCTCTTACCGGATGATTCTTTCTACATCGGGGGCAGAACACTCCTAATGTGAGATCCTCCACTGCTTGTTTTTGCTTTGCCTTCAGAACATCGATCTCCGAAGAGATAGAACTCATCATTTCTGTTTGAAAATTTTCAAGGAGATTTCCTATCTCTACACGGGTGACGCCTCCATTAGATGATTTCTGAGTTCTGTCGAAGACATCACATTCTAACTTATCTCGTTTGTCCCGCTTATTGTTCCTGGAAGACCCCCTGGAGTATCTCTTGCATAGTTCCACAATTTTATCAAAAGGCTCTTTGTAGATATCTCCCTTACCAAGAAGGTTTAACATATCTAAACAATCATCTCTGATCTCATGGAGCAAGATTATCTTGAGTACATCCAGCCCCATGTTTGTCTGCCCAACTCTCTACACATTGTACAGCAGCCTTTCCACAAAATATTCCAAACTTTCATCCTCCTTCTGTACCATTTTAAATAATTCTTCCCTCTTGTCCTTGGTATTACAATATTCCTGATATTTCTCCAGGAACACTTGTTTCATTGAATCCCAATTAGCAACGGTTCCTCCCCCAAGGCTCATGAACCAGCGGAATGCATTGTCCTTCAGGGTAGCAGGAAAAAGTTTGAGCTTTTGGGCATCGGTGATATAATCGTAGCCGCGACAAAGAATATTGAATTCGAAAAGGAATTCGTCTGGATCTTTTGCCGCCTTTCCATGGAAACGAGGTAACACCGATGGTGAGATATTCTTCATAGGAGCTGCCCCATCTGGTTGTTGAATCGGAAATTGCAATGTAGCTACTGTTCCCTCTGGTAGGGAGAGATTCTCATGATGATAGTTTTCTCCCATCACTTCTTCCTCGTCGGCCCCGTGTCTGCTACTCATCTCCTCTTCTGTTTTCTCCTCTTCGTCTCTTCCTGTGTTCTTTTCTTCGTCCTTCTCTTGTTCCTCGTTCTTTTCTTCGTTTTTCCACTGGCCTAGGAGCTTCTGGTGGTACTGATCCCACTCTTCCTTAGTCACACTCCTCCCGTTAATGTGATAATTCGGACCTCTACCAGCAGGTCCCGTTGTAACAGCTTTGTCTTTATCTGCAGGGATGGCTGAGGAAGTCACAGCTGCGCATGTATTCTCCACCGTGGATCCCGACGCTAGTGCCCTAGGATCGGCAGGGTTTCTTCTGATAGGAGTCTCTTGAAGACGAGCCCCAGTGGATGAATCAGCTCTGTCAACCAGGTCGTCAATGAACGTCCTTTTGCCCAAAGGTACTCCTCGAACTCGACCCAAGCCACCTGCACTGTTAGTATCCTGTGGGGTTTTGGGAGTTGGGAATTGATCGTGTTTTACCCTTCTCGTATTCATACAACCCAAATCATTTCATCAAAGAGAATAAGAAGAAACTGACTAGAAATAATTACCAAATGCAACTACTGATAGTGTTTAATTTTTATCCTTCCCCGGCAACGGCGCCAAAATGTCGAGCGCCCTAAATGCAGATAAATTCTTATCAACACACAGAGCATATGAGATTTATTTGTCAACCCGAGGAAGTCTTTTATTTCAAAGGATAGATGCACAATTTATGCTTAAACACCAGATCATTGTAATTAAACACTTTACCCCTAAACAACCATGTTCATCCCTCAGAACCTATGTAATCCCACCAATCTTCTAAATACTACAAATTCAAATTCTCTCTACCATGCGTTAACAGGAAATGAAATCAGACTCAAATAACACTTGCAGACATAAAGAAAATCCTATTCATATCCCGAAATAAATGATTCATCTATTTAATCTAACCACTCTTGGAATTCATACTCATAACTAATTGTGATCTAGAAATTCAATTGCAGCAAATTAAGTTCAGCTACCTGAAAGAATCGAATTGCAGAAATGGAGATAACAATTATAACAGTAAAACAAGTGCGGGGATTTGTGGGACGACAATATGGACCATGAGATGAACAAAGATGTGTACAACTATTAAAACTATTGCACGAAGGAAACTCCCTATTCAGTCGATTGTTGTCCTGTAGCAGTTGTCAATCTCAGGAAAATATAATACTGCAAATTCACACATCCTACTGCTACGCACATAAACAATATAATCAACAGAACATCACACAATTATAATTTCAGAAATCCTACCTTAACTCAACTATCTCTACAGAAGGCGAGCCCAGCCTTCATACAGAGACGCTGGATGAACAATGTACAGCTCCTTTAAATCAGCAGCAACTCTTTGTATTAAAAGAAAGAATGAGTACAGATTACCCCCACTGTCAATACAAGAATGAATATATATTTTCCAACCCCCTGGGTCGAGACATCCTCTCACTTTTATACATACAAACTATAACAGCCGATCCTATTACAAAGGGCATCCATGAAGATCTCTGATCTTCAGGCGCCCTGAAGAACACTGGTTGTTACAAGACATCGCATGGTGCAAATATAGAAAATGAGAGAAAGCTGTAGACTGGCCCAGAAGTGGCGATCTTCCTAGATCGCCATGATATTCGAACAGCTATACTAAAGATCCCCCGATCATAGCACATTCTGTTACAGTCCCTTTGTATGGCTCTGTCTGGAGGGTTGCATAGGAATCATGTGCCTTAAGTGATGATTGAAGGATTTGAATCACAAACACCCCTTGTTCAAGACTTGTTCAGCTCCGCTTACCTGCAGTCAATTCATCTCGCGCTATCTTCGTAGATAACAACAAATTAGCACAATTTCAAGAGATAAACAGCCTTAATTGCCACAATCATAAGCATCAATAGGATAAAACAATAATCAGCCTTACCTTGGTAATTTAAGGCATAGAGTGAGGAAAACAGGTCGTATTAGGATGCTGAGTAGTGTAAAACAAGGGAAGAAAAGGTGATTAAAGATGGTTAAAAAGGGACCAATTGTGGACTCAACAAAGACATAGTTCCTTTTTGAAATGAACTCAATTATCACTTGGTGTTTTGTATTTATATGTGTTATTTATCTTGCATATATGTGTTTTTGAGCTTCGTTCACATTATTTTTTGCAATGTAATTAAACAGTCATAGAGAAAAAACATCCTGAATCAAGCAAGTAGTATCAAAGTAGGGTTCTTTGATGTGGATTATGAATGTGAATGATTAAAATATCCAAGCTTAAGCAAGGTGAAGGTGAATTAGATCCCTAGAACCCTGAGGTTGGACGAGCATGAAGAAGAAGAATAAATGAGGGAGATGATGATGTTCGCTCAGAAATGGAGAAGAAATTCTATAAGATATTCTACTAGATGCCAGCTAAGGTAGACAAACTTTTTGCAGATTATGAGAAGAAGCCAAAGGAGGAGGAAAATGCTTCAGTGAATCAAGGAGGAGGAGGAAAAAATCCTACTCCTCCATCATCACTATCAACTTCAAGCTCCAGTTCAAGTTCTTCCTCTTCTCATCATTGTCCTCATCTAAAGGATCCTAAAAAATATCCTCCTAAAATACAATTGTTGAATCTTGATGTGAAGTTCCACTTTCCTATGCTCAATGGAGAACCAGATGCTAATAATTTGAACAATTGGATAAGGAAAAATGAAGTATATTTCTGATTCTAATAGATCCAAGAAGAGGAGATGAAGATTCAACTAGTATCTCTTCGGTTGGAAGACACAACCCTTGTTTGGTGGGAAAGAAAGATCTAGAAACATGGTAAGAAAATGGGTAATATCCTTTCATCATGGTCTGATTTTATATCTGCTTTACATAATTAGTTTTATTCATTGTGTTATTTGCAAAAAGAAATGATGGATTGGAAAATTTTAAGACAAAGTAAAGGTCAGAGTGTTCAGAATTTTACTTAAGAGTTTAGAAAGAAAGCACTTGAGATAAATGTTTCTTTGGATTCTCTAGACACTCTTTTGAAGTACATTGGCTCTCTTCACCATTATCTTCGACATACTTTGTTATTTTTTCATCCTACTAGTTTGGATGAAGAAAGTGTGCAAGCTATTCATCTTGAAAGCAACGGAAAGTTTGTGCAAGAAGAATATCCATATAAGCATTCAAAAGACCACTTCAAAGGAAAATGAAAGGACAAAAGAACAAATACCACAAAGAAAAAAATGATCCATTTCACTCATTGTGAGTAAGATGGGCATGATGAAGAACACTACTGGAAGTTACATCCTGAAAGAAGGACGAAGAAGTTTGGAGGAAAAGGAAAGAAGAGGACCATTGTTACAGTACAAGAAGACCTAGGTTTTTACTCAGGGGATGAGATGAAGATTACAACCATTGGAGTTCAACGTAAAATTTCTCTTCATGTGGGTTCAAGCTATAAGAATGGTTCTCAAGTTAATGATAAAAGAAGAAGTGAGTTGTTTCATATCATATTTATGTCTAAACATACCAAGATAGATACATTATTTGATCTAGGTTCTCAAGATAACATTATTTCAGAATTGGTTGTTAAGAAGTTGGTTCTGGAAACAAAATCTCATCCCAAGTCTTATCCTCTCGGTTGGGATTGTTGATGTATTTGTAACTTTGGAATGTATTCACCTATGTATCTTATGTCTTGTACCCCGATGTTTATTCCAGGATGTGTCTCTAATGTAATTGAGTCATGTCATGCCCTGATGTTTTGATCGAGAGGATCTATAATGTAAACAAGTCATGTCAAGTCATCGTGGGTAACCCTCCTATTGATCAAGGGTTAAAGTCCCCGCAGTTCTGGGGCACTAGGGTTATTATACTCACCTAGTGAAGTTGGCCCTAGTTGGGTTTAGTCAAGTTGGGAATTAGTATAAATAGAGAGCTAGCCTCTCTATTTGATACACACTCACTCACACTCAGTTGTAGCACATAGCTGAGGAAGAAGAAGACACTAGGGCTAGGAAGAAATATGTTACTGCTGTCGGGAGATCATCTTACTATTTTGGGATTTTCTATTTGGTGTTGATTCTATCTCTGAGGAACTTGTGGGGTTTTCTCCATTTATGGTTTCCCTGAGGAAAAACATTGTGTTCATTGTCTCTTGTGTTTGATTGATGTGCTTGTTAATCTCTCAGTTAAAGACACCTAAATCTATGTTTGATGCCCCAACCAAACTATTTGAAGGAAAGAACATAAAATGAAAGATGACCCTGAGGAACCAGTTGAAGAATGTGAAGATCTAGAATACATAAACAATCCAATATTACTTAACAAGGGTTTCTCAGATCAAGGAATAATTGGAAGCAGTAGATGAAGAAGTGGAGAATGCAGAGATTGTGATGACTACCTTGAATGGTCTCCCTAGGACATGGGACTCTTTCACTCAAGGGATCTGTGCCAGAAAGAAGTTAGTCAAGTTCAGTAGACTGTGGGAAGAATGCTCTCAAGAAGAAGTTCAGATAGCAGCTCGAGAAGAGAAGGTGGGAAGTTAAGATCAATCTCTCACAGTACAATTCAATAAAACTAGATCTAGCCATCACAAAAGTAAGTACTCTAATCAAATGAATAAGTTTAGAAATCCTAGAGATAAGTCTAAGTTCATTTGCTATACATGTGATGAAATAGGACACTTTGCTAGAGATTGTCCTAAGAACAAAAGTAGCTCTCATAAGAAGAAGGGAAACAAGAGAAGACATCATGCCCATGCTGCAGAGGATGATGAACCTTCCACAAACAGAAACAGACAAGTCAGTGATGATTCTTCAAGTGATGAAGAATATGTTCTGATTTTTTCTCTCATGGGAACTATCACACATGGTAGTAATGATTGGCTTATAGATAGTGGTGCTTCCAAGCACATGGCAGGATTCAAGGAATCCTTTTTGAAATTATCTGAGTATGAATCACCTCACAAGGTGAAACTTGGAGATGACTACTAGTATCCAATAAAAGGTAGTGGGGAATCCTCCTACAAGCTTGACTCTGGAAAGTCTATCAAGATGAAAGATGTATTGTTTTTACCTATACTAAAGAAGAACCTCCTCTCCATATCTGCATTGGATGCAAAAGGAATAAGGGTTGCATTTGTAGATGGCCAAGTCCTCATGTGGCCAAAAGGAAAGTCTTTCAATGATGCAGTAGTGATTGGAGAACAAGAAGGAGGACTATACAAATTGAAGGGCCAACCAGAACAAGATTTGGTTCATGACTCAGTAGAACCAAATGAGCTTTGGCATAGAAGGATTGCACATGTGCATTAGAGAGCACTACCACTTGCAAGCAAAGCTGTTGAAGGTATCCCAAAAATGAAAACAAAACATGAAGGTGTATGCAAAGGATGTGCGAAAGGGAAGAACACAAAGAAGAAATTTCAAAGTAGTGAGAGCAAGGCAAAAGGAATCTTTGAAATCATCCACTCCGATGTATGCGGTCCAACGTCATCCAGTTCATTAAGTGGGTATGCATACTATGTTTCTTTTATTGATGATTTTTCTAGGAAGACATGGATCTACTTCATGAATAACAAAGATGAAGTATTCAGTAAGTTCAAGGAATTCAAAGCCTTGATCGAGAACCACACTGAAAAGAACATCAATACTTTTCAATCAGATAATGGTGGAGAATTCACATCAAATGAATTTAAAGAGTTGTGCAAAGAATCAGGGATTAAGAGGGAGTTTTCCACTCCTTACAATCCACAACAGAATGGTATTGCAAAAAGGAAGAATAGAACTATCATGGAAGCTGCAAGAGCAATGCTTCATGATCAATATCTTCCTATGCATCTTTGGGCAAAAGCTACTAGAACAACTGTGTATGTATAGAACCGTACTACACACAGAGTACTCGAGAAAAAGACTCCTGAAGAAGTCTTCTCCGGAAAGAAACTAGAAGTCAGCCATATCAGAATATTCGGCTGTCCTGTATACATACACATTCAAAAAGAAAAGAGGATGAAGCTAGATCCTTCAGGAAAGAAGGGTATATTTGTGGGATACTCTGAAAGCTCAAAGGCTTACATATTATACTTCCCAGTGTTCAAGAATATTGACATTAGCAGAGATGTAACATTTGATGAAGATTCATCCTACCTCAAATCCAGGAAGAAACAAACTAAAGAACCTGAAGAAACAAGAGAACCCAGAATTCATGATACAATCATGAACGAAGAAATTCAAGAAGAAGATCGAGAATTTGAAGAACCTCAAGAACCTATAGATCCACCTCAGGAGAAGAATCCTCATAAGAGGAAAAATGCTTGGGTATGGGAAATTATCCAAGGTGCAGAAAGACATGGAGCTTCAGAAGAAACACCCAGAGGAAGAAAGAGAACTAGATCTTGCTCTAATTACATAGCCTTACTATGTGACATTATTAATAAAGAACCTTCTAACTATGAAGAAGTGGCAGAACAGAAAGAATGGAAGGATTCTATGATTGAAGAGTATCAATCGATCATGAAGAATGATGTTTGGGATGTTGTCCCAAGACCAGAAGGGAAGTCCATTGTAACTTCCAAATGGATCTACAAGATCAAGCATGCTGCAGATGGTAGCATCGTGAAATATAAAGCTAGATTTGTGGCTCGTGGTTTCTCTCAAAAAGAAGGAATAGATTATGAATAAATTTTTGTACCTATAGCCAGATACACTTCCATCAGATCAGTACTTGCTCTGGCTGCAGTGATGAAATGGAAGATACACCAGATGGATGTCAAGACTACTTTCTTGAATGGTGTAGTAGAAGAGAAAGTGTATGTGGAACAAACACTCAGTTTTGAGACACATGACAGGGAGTCTCATGTGTGCAGATTGAAGAAATCCCTCTAGAGTTTGAAACAGGAACCCAAGACATGGTACGGTAGAATTGATGGTTTCCTATCTAGTTTGGGCTTTACCAAGAGTAAAGCAGATTCTAACCTTTACTGCAAGGTTGAAGATGGCAATCCAATGATACTCCTACTATATGTAGATGATCTATTTGTAATAGATATGGATGGGTTGATTACTGGTATGAAGAGGAAACTTGCTGCCGAGTTTGAAATGAAAGACTTGGGTATGATGCATTATTTCTTAGGCATGGAGGTGTGGTAGAATGCGGATGGAATCTTCCTTGGACAAGGGAAGTATGCAGTAGAGATTCTGAACAGATTCGGGATGATGGACTGTAAGGCCATAATCACACCTATGGCATCGAACCTGGAGCTATTAAGTGATGCTTCATCAGAAGTGGTTGATGCTATGATGTATCGTCAGATGATTGGGTCCTTGATGTACCTAACGAACATGAGACCAGATATTTGCTTTGTTGTGAACACCTTGAGCTAGTTCTTGACAGATCCGAGACATGTTTACTTGATTGCTGCAAAGCATATTCTGAGGTACCTGAAGGGTACAGTTGATTATGGGCTCAAGTGCGAGGAAAATCAGAAGATTAACCTAGAGGGCTATGTTGATTCAGATTGGGCAGGAAGCACCATCGATAGGAAGAGCACTTCAAGATGTTGCTTCAGTATCGGATCAGGTGTGATCTATTGGTTTAGAAGGAAGCAATCCTATGTGGCACTGAGTACAGCTGAAGTGGAGTATGTTGCAGCTTGTTCAGCTAGTTGTGAGGCAGTATGGCTGAGGAAGCTACTGTCTGATTTATTTGATCTCCAGATGGATGCTACTTATATATATTGCGGCAACCAGAGTTGTGTGAATTTGTCAGAGAACCCTATGTTCCATGACAAGTTGAAGCATATCGAGATCAAATATCACTATACTAGGGATATGGTGCAGAGAGGAGCAGTGAAGCTCCAGTATGTTGTGACAGATGAACAAATATCTGATGTATTGACGAAGCCATTGGCTAGAGTGAAGTTTGAGTACTTCAGGGAAAAGCTTGGTGTTCTCCAAATCGAGGTTCCCTCGAAGGGGAAATGATGAGACCTAGAGCCATTCTGACATGGGATAGGATTAAGTTCCTTCCATGGTCAGATGTAAGGGATGAGCCATTCTATCATGGTGAGAGGATTTAGGTTCCTTCCATGTCAGATGTGAGTGTTGAGCCATTCTAATGTGACTATAGGATTGGTTCCTACATGATCAGATGTAAGGGCTGAATGCCATTCTTGGAATGGAGGCACCTGGTCAATTACCAGGAATACTCAATCTAGGACTGAGGGTCGTTCAGATATGACTGTAGGATGTAGTCTTACATGATCATATGTGAGCGCATGGCCATTTTGATGTGATTGAGGGATGTGTCCCACTTGATCAGATATAAGGGCTGATGCCATTCTTTATGAGAATGGAGGCACTTGGTCAGTTACCAGGAATCCTCAGTATGGGACTGAGAGCCCTTTCAATGCGATGTGTTTACACATGGTTGAATGTAAGTGCATATCCTTTCTGACAGGATGAGGTCGGATATAAGTGCTGAGCCATTCTGTCGTGATGTGTTTACACATGGTCAGATGTGAGTGCTGTTCCTTTCTAACAAGATGGGGTCGGATGTAAGTACAGAGCCTTCTTAAAAATATGAGGTTGGATGTAAGCGCTGAGCCATTATGGGGCGATGTGTTTACACATGGTCAGATGTGAGTGCTGGGCCTTTTTGACAAGATGAGGTCAAATGTGAGTGCTGTGCCTTTTTGACAAGATGAGGTTAGATGTGAGTGCTGGGCATGCCTTTCTGACAAGATGAGGTCAGATGTAAGAGTTGGGCGGGCCTTTCTAACTTACGGTCAGATATAAGTGCTGAAGACCTACATGAAGGGTAGGCCTACAACCAGCATGAAAAAGGGATGGCTTTGTAGAACATCCTGTGAGGAGAAGAATTGAGATAGCACCATTTTGAGATAGCTTGTGATGATGATCCAGATTAAGTGATGATCCAAATGTGATGATGATTCAAACTTAATGATGATCTAGATGTGATGATGATCCAGATCAAGTGATGATCCAGATGTGATGATGATCTAGTAGTGATGATCCAGATCTCGTGATGAAGAAGAATTGAAGAAGAAGATGACTTAGAAGATGACTTGAAGACAAAGAAGACTTAAGACTTGAAGACTTGAAGATGAAGAAAACTTGAAGACAAAGAAGACTTAAAGACTTGAAGATGAAGATGATGAGATGATCCACTCGATACAGAGAAGAAGTTCAGTGCTAAAAATTGTGTCGAAAGAATACCTTCCTAGTTAAGAGGGAGTGTTGATGTATTTGTAACTTCAGAATGTATTCACGTATGTATCTTATGTCTTGTACCTCGATGTTTATTCTGGGATGTGTCTGTAATGTAATTGATTCATGTCATGCCCCGATGTTCTGATCAGGAGGATATATAATGTAAACAAGTCATGTCAATTCATTGTGGGTAACACTCCTATTGATAGAGGGTTAAAGTCCCTGCAATTCCGGGGAACTAGGGTTATTAGACTCACCTAGTGAAGTTGGCCCTAGTTGGGTTTAGTCAAGTCGGGAATTAGTATAAATAGAGAGCTAGCCTCTCTATTTGATACACACTCACTCACACTCAGTTGTAGCGCATAGCTGAGGAAGAAGAAGACACTGGTTCTAGGAAGAAAGAGGTTCCTGCTGTCGGGAGATCATCTTACTGTTTTGGGCTTTTCTATTTGGTGCTGATTCTATCTCTAAAGAAGTTGTGGGGTTTTCTCCATTTATGGTTTCCCCGAGGAAAAACACTATGTTCATTTTCTCTTGTGTTTGATTGATGTGCTTGTTATTCTCTCAGTTAAAGATACTAATATAATGCTAGCTTAATGTAAAAAATCTAACAGGGTTTTTTATAATACAAATCTACTTTTCACTAAATAGTGTAGATTGATATTTGTCATTGATTCAAATTTGATTGATGAGGTTGATCTAGATGTTATTCCTCTTGATATATGTGGCATTGTACCAGGAATCCCATATCTATATTATCGAAAAGAAATATTATTCTGTCATGAGAATAAGTACCATCTCACCGAAAATGGGCTGGAATACATTGTGAGAGCTCACAACTTGCATGATATCTCATCCCTTGTCACTGCAGGACCAATGAAAAGAGTTGTTAATACCAAAAAGCCTCTTATGTTTGTAGCTACGAAAGACAAATATATTTGTCCTAATGATGAATTGCTTGAGATGGGACAAGCCTATCAATGGGGAGGAAAGTAGTAGAAATATTTCGACATCTCGAAAGAGATATTCAATAGCCATTCAAGATGTAAAAGTTTCGCTTGCATGATAAGCTACTCTACCTCTTTTCTATTCTTTGTATTACTCCATTTGTAAATGTATCGACTTATGATTCTCATGTAATTGGGAATTTGGGGATTGCAGTACATTTTTTTAGGATGGGAATGATGCATGCAAATGGGTGCGTGATGTGATTTTGTAATCCCACTAATAGAAAATTGGGGCTGCACACACCACTTCCTATTTTCTCTCATCCTTGGGGTAGTTTTTTTTCATGGATTTTGTGAGGGGGTCACATATGTAAAAGGTCGTCCATCTCATTCAACAGGTACACGGGGAATTCCAAGACCTTACAAATTCATATGGATCAAGAAGGGAGTGAGGGATCATTCCTCTCACTTATTTGATACTAGTTAAGGCTTTTGGAGTCCCAAAATAGTTTAAATGGAGAGGCATTATCTGGGAGGATCTGAAAAGGTAGAAAAAATTAACTCATCAGATCTCAACAGAGATGGCATGGTTGTGAATATATCGTCGATGCAATTCTTATGACATGAACAAAACCTAAAATGAATTCAGGATGAGGAAACTATGACATTCTAAAGTTTCAGACAAACAAACAAATTCACTGTAGAAATGGGCAAAAAGGGGTGCCACATGGCACCACTATAAGGGTTGCACATGGTGGACTGTACAATATGGATTACGATGTGGTAGCACTAGGAGGTGACACATGTCACTCATATCTGGAACTTTTAGGGTTCCAAATGGACCAATCATAATTTGACATGTGGTGTTAGTACAATACAAATGATGGTGTAGCAAGTGATTTGGTAGTGATGTGGTGAGAGGTGGACCAATGAGGATATCACATGTGTCATGTTATGGTTTGTCCAAGTTGGATTGGAATTTAGCTACGTATGTTGGGGGTAATATCACATGGAATATGTATAGTAAAACAGACTCCAGGAGGTTTTGAACCGCCGACCTCACACTCACATGAACCACACGCCACCACTGGGCCAAGGGTTTGGAGAGTATTTTGTAGACCTTGTCCTCCTTATAGCCATTATTGGGCTAGAGAGGAAGGTGTTGTTGTAGAACTTTGTAATAACTATGTGGGAGTATTTATACTCGTTTTTCATCATCTTCATAATGCGAAGATCCCGGTTCAACCCATTCAAGTATTCAAGCCACAATTTCTCTCCATTTTTAGTCACAAAGGTATCGATGTATTGTAGCCCTGTATTTTTCCATCATTATTGCTGAGATTATATAAATGACCTCTCCCTTTGAGAAGCGAGTCAGGAGATGTAGTTCCTTTATGGAATGAAATCCGTTATCACTTGGTGTCTTTTCTTTATATGTGTTCTCTATATTCCATGTATGTGTTATTTCTTACGTGTTTTCAAGATTTGTTCGCATTATTTTATGAAATCTAATTTATAAGTCATAGAGAAACAATATCGTGGATCATTTTCTCATCCCAGGAGCAATGTGAACAATAAATCACCAATATATGATTTCCTACTATCACTGGTAAGAATAGGTCTCAATCCACTGATACCTTACAACCATGCAACCATGACTAACCCAAGATTTGACTGGTCAATGGTCGATATGTATTCTAATATGCACCATGTCCATCACTACCTAGTCAGTACTTTTTCTACTCACCATTCAACCGGTTGATCCCTTTTACCACATGGATCACTCGAATTAGGAAATTTGAGACATATCATGTGAATGAGGAAGCATTTGATTTGAAATATCTAGTTTCTAATGGAAACAAAGAAACTACAATGCTTTGATACAAAAGGCCAATATAATGCAATTGTAGAGCAGCTAAGGTGAAGCTCATGAAATTTTATAAATCGCATGTACTTAGGAAAAAAATACTACATAATATTCAAGCATAGATTCCCTGTAAAATGAAATGAAACCTCATATGCTCTTCATAATGAAATAGAAACCCAAACAACATTCCATATTCCTTGTTCTTTTTGAGATAACAACGAAAATTTCATAGTTGATGGAGGTCGACCTTTGCGCAGGAAGAAATATTTTCTTCCTTTAAGATGGATACCAAATGTTGAGTCAAATAGCGTCGCATGATAAGATCATGTGAGGATTTGTTGCATATCAGATAAGATCTCTCTATCTCTTGAAAATCATTCCTTTGATCCATGCTATTCCTTAATGAAGTTGTTGGTCCACCTTGAGGAATGGAAACATTTCAAGGTGATCATGAGTGGGAGATCTTGATGGAATGGTGAGGGGCAATAGAGCGGTAGTGGGGGCAATGATGAATGGAAAGTGAAGGGGCCATGGTCAATGGATGATAATGGAGATGGCAATGTAATTGAAAATGGAGGATGGGGTCCAATGCACACACTCACATCTTTGACATGGTGCTATAAATCATGTGTTGGATAAAATGAGTGAAACATGCATCAACAAAATTCATGAACATGCACAACACAGTCTTTGCAAGAGGCTACACTAAAATTAAGTAATTAAGGAATATACCATGAGTTAAGTAGATGTGTACAAGGCAATTCATTTTTAAGATATTACATTTTATAAGTGTGAGATGGATTATATGGAAAGGTGGAAAAATATATATGTCTCGAAGACATAAGGAAGTGAACGATGAAGGTGTTGGCATGGATCATGAAAATAGGTAGGATGTCTTAATATAAAATATTGAATGTTAAATTTTAATTTTGCACTATGTAATCAAAATTGAAAGAAAATAATGTACGCTTTTAACAACGCCTACAATATGTACACCTAACTTATATTTCATCTTTGTAGATTTGTATTAATGGGTCCTTGAGGAATTCATAGTAATACAAAATATGATTCCTCATCGCAATAGTCACCACATTTTTTAGTTTCTCTCGGTGCATCTAATTCTCACAAATTTAGTGACTACTATTGAAGCACTATTTTTCCTCTTTTTATTTTTATTGTTATTTCTATTGTTATTATTTTATCATGTAAAATATTATCTTAAGGTGACTTATAATAATAGTTAATCTGTTGAAGTATTTTTCTTCTTTGTTATTGTTATTATTTTATCATATAAATATTATCTTAAGATGACTTATAATAATAGTATCTTGTAATCTTTTTAATATTAAACTGTAAGAGTTAATAAAGATATATTTTATATATATCTTTTTAATTTTAATTATGGCTCTACATTACCTCATTTTTCTCAACTTAATTTATTTTTTAATAAATAATAATTGTTTAAAGTGGTAAATTTATTAAATATTGAATTACACATTTTAATTCAAACCCCATATGAATATAATCACTAAAATTTATATAGAGGGGGAACCATCCAATGTTTCAAATTGGCTCGATTAACAGTATATTACCATCTCCAGAATTCAATAGAGACATTGAATTTAACGAGAGAGTTGCTTCAAGTGATAGTTGATTCAGTGTTACAAACGAAGGGGAAAAACCATACCTTTCGTCTCATGCCATCTTCAGAAATCTAAGTATCCATCTTCAGAATTCTACGTCGTTTGAAGCGATACCTAATTGATCCGGTTTTTCTATGTACAGGTCAAATCATAAATCGCTAGCACAATGAGTGCAGTACAATCCCATGCGAGGATGAACAAATGCTGTGAACTTTTCAAAATATGTAATTTGGCTCTACATCCATCGCCCACGCAAATTTGGCAAGAAGGGACTTCTTGAATATCTTCTTAATGGGAACATCGTGGCATTTATTGCGTCCAATTAATTGAATTTCGATGTTCTCAATGCCACCGTCTTGAGATCATATTTTATCCTCATGTTTACCTTCACTCTCTCAATCTTCAACTTGGTATCTGCAATTTTCTTCTCCAGGATTTCCGGACTCAAGTTTCTCTTATAAGGATTCCCTTGTGCAAAACTATAGAGCAGTGCCTTCCCTTTTCTAACCCTCGTATAATCAATTTCCTGGCTCTCTAACTCTATCATTTTTCCTTCAAGTCTTTCCATTTGGGTACCATGTGTCTTTGAGACAGATCATTGATGGTTACATAGAATTGCAACCTATATGTACCGCATACCTATATTATAGTTTTGGTCATCGGAGCTTCATGAATTAAAAGGTCATCCTAGGGTGTTGGACTAGAATATTTACCTCATAAATCTAGGGCATGCTTCATTGGCCCAAGGACTAGATGTATGGCTTAAAGTGGCACAGGAAGGTGTGTCTTGCGAAATTATATCTTCCCTTGCAACCTTTCTCAGAGAGTCCTTACGTATCTATTTATACATTTTGCATCTCAAAGAATAACCTCAAATCCACGGGGAGGAAAGAAGTATGAAATGTTGTTCTATTTTCCTGGGTGGTTGCGGACACAAGCTAGGGAACAACAAAATTCCTCCATAAATATATACCAAGATTAATAGAGTCCTTTTTATGGTCACAAAATCATCGGTACCACACAAATCGATCAAGCTCTAAATACACGGATGCGATAGTTACCATTTGTGAAGTTGGAACGTGGTCTAGATGAAAGCGTCACTCCATATGGAATATCCATTTTATTGGACCATTGCCATCAAAATTTATCATATCAATTTTGGGAATGAAGCATCTCCTTGGTCATAAGTTGAACCCATTATTGTGTGGATCTTGGAGTAATTTGCAATCAATTTTCTAGGACTCGAAGCTCTTGTTCTCTGGGTATAATATAATTTTATCCTGGGTGATTGGTACTCCACCATATTTTTCTCCTTATCCTCTTGTAGATTATTTTATTTTTGGGTAAGTATGTTTCTTATATCCTTCAAATTCCCCCCCTTCATTTTTTCAAGTTTCTTTTTGAGGTCGACTTGGATATCCCCTTTGAATGCTTGGAAATATTCAACTTGGATATCCCATTTGAATGTTGTTTCCAATTTGGATGTTTGGAATTCAACTTGTATAACCCCTTTTAATGTTTGGAATCTATCTGCATTTACCTATTTATTATGTCCAGCTTTCTTAGCATTGTATTTTCAATGTTTGCTTTTAATACCTCGAGATGTTGTACCTAGAGTGATCAATTTTTTAATTGTTGGACAAATGTACATTATGCATGGTGATTTACTATGTATTTTTACATATGTTATGTTACCTTATTCTTAACTCCATGGGAAACCCCAAAGGAAAGAGGGGTCATGGCCTCTATAGGGATTAGATGACTCAAACCAAAAGCATAACTTAGGAAACATAAATATTATAAACAAGAAGAAAGCCATGCTTGAAACCCTAACTACCATGATACGCGTGATAATCTCATTTACACCAAAGAAAGCATGATAAATTTAGAATACCTCCAATACAAAAGACTCATAGAGAAAATAAAAGGATTTCAATGCTTGAGTACTAGCCATCAGAATTTCAAGAAGACCAAGAAAATCTAATTTGAGGTATTAGAGACATCAAGAAAGAATATAAATACACAAAAAATATGACATAGGATTAGTGTTTTTGAAAATAGATTTCTTGAAGTCCAAGATTAGTCTAGTTCGTACAAATCTATATAGCTACAAAGTGTGTGCACTGAATTTTGATGTAATTGTAACTTTAGAATGTATTCAGTTGTATTTCTTATGTATTGTAACCTGATGTTTATTCCGGAATGTATTTGTAATGTACTTGATTCATGTCATGCCCCGAGATTACTATCAGGAGTTTCTATAATGTAAACAAGTCATGTCAAGTCAAGGTGGGCAACCCTCCTATTGTCTAAGGGTTAAAGTCCCTGTAGTTCTGGGGCACTAGGGTTATTAGACTCACCTAGTGAAGTCAACCCTAGTTGGGTTTAGTCAAGTTAGGAATTAGTATAAATAGAGAGCTAACCTCTCTATTTATCACACACTCACTCGCACTCAGTTGTAGTGCATAGCCGAGGAAGAGAAAGACACTGGGGCAAGGAAGAAATAGGTTACTGTTGTCGGGAGATCATCTTACTTTTTTTGGGTTTCACTTTTGGTGCTGATTCTATCTCTGAGGAATTTGCGAGGTTTTCTCCATTTATGGTTTCCCTGAGGAAAAACACTATGTTCATTGTCTCTTGTGTTTGATTGTTGTGCTTGTTGGTATCTCAGTTAAAGATCCGAATTCTATGCTAGCTTAATGTTAAAAATATAACATGGTATCAAAGCTAACCTGAGAAGAAGACACTGTGCAGCTGCGGAAACTAGGGCTTCCTACTTTGTGGATCTCTCTCCACATATTTTCAGCAAAAAAAGGGTGGAATAAATCTCCTCCCTAGGGCACATCTTTCTGTCGAAATAGAATCCAATTCTGAGGTTTTTCAGTTTTGGACCCAACACTACTGCCGGAAATTAGGGATTTTCACAGAAGTGGAATTTTCCAGTGAGCCTAGGCCTAGATTGATCTCCTCTCCAAAATAAAAGTTAGGGATCAAATTCAAATCATTTGGTTGTACAGAACTCCGGAAAAGCAAAACCCTAATCTACTCCTCAACGAGCACTACAGGATTTCAGCTCCAAATCCAGATCCGACATCTTGACCTGGTGTTGACGGGCATATGTGACTATGCACGTAACGGGGAAGACAACCCAAACCAGGATCCTTAAAGCAGGTTCCAAGCTATTTGGGATGGTTGTTTCCGACAGGTTTAAAGGATCTGTTAGCCTGAAAGTCTAACTGAACTAAGTCTAAAAAATAAAACTAGAACTATTACTTCAGTTAATTAAATCTAATAAATACCTATGAATGTACAAATTAAACTAGTTAATCTATGAACCAAATCTATTTAATTAATTAAACATGCTAAAATGAGTTATAAAATTTGCATTATTGACAAATATACATTAATTACAAAGAATCAGAAAATAACCTGAATATGATTCAATGACTGTTTTCTTAAAATAGTTTAAAAGAAACAGCATATAAATCTATTTATCATGATCAAGAGCAATGAGAAAATTTAACCTGCAATTGATTTATGCTGATGAGAACACTGCATGAAGACACTTGATAATATTTAAAGAAATTTAAACATTAGCAAAACCATACAGAAATCTTTACATATTATATAACAATGATATTAATCATTAATTACAAAAAACATGACATATCAACAATATGGAAAACAGTAATAGTCGATACTTATAAATAATATTTGAGCAATTCTTCAAAGAAATTATCACAAACATTGATAATATAGAAAGAGAGATAACAAAACCATGAGATGCCGAACCATATGTTGAGTATTAAAAACTGTAAACATAGATTAAGCGTCACCAGTTCAAAATAATGTAGCTGCAGACAGGAAACTGTCTCGAGTCACAAGTAAATTAAACAGCAGTTTTGTCTTCCACTTCCCGAACTATCGACCCCCTGGCAGTAGTCTTTCCTGAGCTTTCAAAAGACAAATCTCTTAAACTTTGGCAGCCCCCAGCTCCAGCTCTTGGTTTGCTTTTCAAACATTGAAAAAGAAATTCTTCAATACTGTTGAGCATTTACAAAATAACTCAGGCGGAAATGTTTTGATCTGAGAGAGAAATCTCTCAGTCCAGTCTCCTCCTCCTTCAATCAAATTCTTCCTTGCTTAAATCAACCATGAACAGAATAAATCAAAACCAATTAAGCTCTGCAACAGGCGAATTTCTGGAAACAACCATTTTGTTGCCAGCCGCAACTGCCAAAATCGTGCTCAAAGGATCCTCGAAATCTCCTAGAATCCATCATTTTCTGGTGAAATCCCCCCGAGTTAAACTAAATGGGTCCGTTCTGAAGAAAACCCATGTGGCAGATTTTTAATATCTTCCTCCATTTGTTCACAACGTGGCTCAGAAAATCGCCTGTTAATTAAAAACGCGATTTTGTAACTGGCAACAATCCCGGCAGTTTGTTCCCTTTTTATCTGGAATGAAGCATTCGCCTGAGACCCTTGAATCTCTCATGAATATCTGCAGTTGTGATTAAACCCATAATTATCAACTCAGAGTCTTTCTCACCATGGTGTCCACAATCCCGGAGTTTAAGCAATTATTTCTTCATTCTGCCAGAAACTATGCTTTCAAACTAGTCGTAATAATAAATACATCCCTGAGCTGGGAAATCAAATTACTACCTCTTCACAAAAGAGATATTATAAAACAATCATTTACATAATCATCCACTTTAAACCAAGCACAAAAATGCATAAAGTTTAATGTAAAAATCATTATTACATTGTGCTAATGGTAAAGTTATCCGAAAGATAAAACAAATCAAGAATTGGAAAATTTTCTTTCAGTTATCGCACGTCAAAGTTTTAATGATATTCATCTTTTGTAACAAATGGAGTAATCTAATTTGAACTCGGAATGAAGCATTTTGATGTTGCAATTTCATGTCGTGACAGACTTAAGTTAAAATAATCCAAGACCCAATCGCCGTTCTGTTTCAAATATGTAACTTCTTCATTATATGGCCGTTTTCTTCTTTTAAAATATGAAAAACAAATCCCGTAACCCATAGAATTAACTTCGACCTTTACATACAATAATAAAGAAGACATATAAAGCCAATCAAGATCAAATAATGAGGTTGTGTTATGCGTAATTCGTAAATTAAATGAAAAGCCTTAAGAAAAATCATTCGAATGAACTTTGGTAAAATGCCAAGAATATAACAATCAACCTTAAACCTTATCAAGATTCACGATAACAAAATCACATAATAAAGTCAAATAATAAATATTTGGATAATATTTCAAGATTAAGTTATGAAAAATGATTAACACTAATCACTTGATTTTCAATGCAAATCCACTCAAAATGATAATTTCAAAGTAATGATTTTGTCAACTAATCCATAGTTCGCAAAGATTTCTTTTAAAAACATTGAATTTCATGTTTCAGAAGCTGCTGGAATGTCACCATTTCAGTAGCTATCAATTCTTTAGTTTTGCTATATGAAATTCAAACATTTCATCAACAGATGGCGACTGACTGGGCGAAACAGTTATCTCTGTGAAAACATGAAATCTGACTTATGTATGTAGCAAGATAAGAAAAATTTTCTTTAACTCAGATTGGCATTTAAAGATAAAAGAACTATGCCTTGATAAGACTAGATTTCAAACTAATACTAGATTCAATTCTTTCATTATTATCCAAAGATTACCTTCAAAAATGATACGAATTTTAAGTTTTTCAGAAAACATAAGACTCCAAAAGAAATTAATCATGGGAAATACAATGCAATTTTGATATTCAACCAATTTTTTAAAGATATGATCCCAATACTATAGTCATGACCCTCTCACTTGCAGGCGTCCATAGCCTCGAAAGGGTTGACTTTTAACCATCATCCTACCGTTCTAGTCCCAAGATAAGATAAAACATGAATATTTAGAACTTCTCAATTTATTAATGGGTAAGCTGCTTTGGAATTGTTAGAATATAATCCGTCAGGATTATTGTAAATAAATAATTAAATAGGAATTTGAATAGTTTCCCGAGAAGGTGAAAAGGCTGGTTCTCAACCGCCTCATTGTAATCTATAAATTAATGTTTTAGTCGTGAATAGAAGATTGAATCGGGAGTTATTACCAACAAGTGGTATCAGAGCAGGGCTGTCTGCCATAACTCCTGGCTTCCATTCTGCTTGCCAGTCCATTACCAGACTGCTCCATCAGTCTGCCAGTGGAGTTGCATGCAATGTATGCGTTACTCCATCTGCCTAAGTTTATTCTCTGCGTGCATGCAATACCTAACCCTAATCCTGAGTTATTCTTCTGCTGCATTTTCATCCTGATGGACAGCGACCTCTTCTTTGTACTGCGACCTCTTCTTTCCTCCTCGATTTCTGAGTGAGCCCTTGTTATTGAATGTTAAATTGAAGACTGCATCTCGCACAATATATGTGTGCTGCAAACCCTATTTTTAACAAAATTTTCTCTCTGGTGCGCCTTCATACCAGAATTTCAATCAATCCTACCAAAATTCCTGTAGGTTGTAGATCATTTGTTGTGAACTTTGCTCAAAGATGAATATTGGCATAAGAGCTGAGGACTCTGCTGTGTATTGATATTCTGCTGCAATTTGTTTATAGACCATTATTCCTATTGTATACCTATACCGAACCCTAATTTCTGGTATATTACGCATTTTGGAGACCATAGTGGGAGACAGTGTGGTATATTAAGCACAGACCCTCAAGAATCGTGGGAGGACCGGCTGGCCTTGCTCGAAAGCCAATTTCAAACTTTGGAGAAGAATGCGTGGAGAAGAACTACGAACTCTGTGCTGATGATGTACATATCCTACGTGAAGGATGCGATTGAGATTGTGTGGACTGCGTTGAAGGCCTGTTGAAGGCTGCGTTGGTGCATTAAATACCTATCAGTACCTGCGTGAAAACTGAAGTATTGAAGACTGATATATTGCTGCCTGCAAGAGATGTGAAGGTTGTACACTGCGTGGAGAGATTGTGCAGTGGGATACTGCCTGCGTGAAGCCTGAAGAGCCCGAGCTGCAATACTGTGGAGAAGAAACTATGTTGTGAAGCCTGAACAATGCGTTGAAGCCTGAATGGTGAAGGTCGTGAATGGTGAAAGCTGTGTGCACAATTAGAGACTGTGAATCATTTTAATATATTGTGATTTTTGATATATTGTGATATATTGTGATATGTTTTTGTGGGGAATGCACAAACCCTAGACTGTTTTTGTAGACTGCGCACTATTGTATCACTAAGTGGAGACTGGTATACTACATATCTTTTATGCTGGAGACTGCGTTGAACAGTTGCATTGGAGACTGCATGGATGCTGCATTAAAATACCTATCAGTGTATTCGCTGCTGCTGAAGTCTGCGTGGAGACTGGACCGGTGATTTCGAGCCTTGTAAAAGATTGGTATATATATATGCATTGATCATATATATGCTGCATGAGTTTTTAAGTGAAGACCGAACCAGAACTGCGCTAGAATAAGAGAATTGCGTGGAGAACTCATACATTTTGCGCAGAGTGTGATATGCTGTTGATGCTGCATGAAGTTCGCTGTACAACATTTTTTCCAGTTCACTGCACAAAACCTAATTTTTCCCTAATCTTGTGCATGGAGTTTGAGTGGTAAATTTTGCATTGTTTGAAAGAGTCCCGTGACCTAGCTTCTGTATTGAAACCTTGATATAGATCTAAAGACTAGTGCCTTCTCTCATATGCATGAAGGATGATGGGTAGAATGGGCCCATGGATGCTTTAAATTTGAATTAAAGTGCCTAAAACCCTAGTTTTTCCCTAGTTCCAAACTGATATAATGAAGACTGATATAATGTATGCTGCTAATATAATGTATTCTACCAGACTGATATAATGCATGCTGCGATTTGAGACTGTGTAATGGATGCTCAGATTTGAGACATTCTTATGTGATTTATATCATATATTGAAGACTGCATAATACCTATCAGCATATCACATCTGCGACCAAGTTGAAGAGCTTCCTGAGTAGAGCTGCGTGGAGCTGAATGTGAAGATTGTTGCTGCGATCCATAGAATTGTTGATGATAATTGCTGCTGCTAATCACTTGATTTTGCAGGGTATATAGTCTGGTGCTTGATTTTTTGTGCACTTATATCATTTGCACACTAATATATTAGCTTCCAGTGCCTCCACACATTGTATAAAAAGGAATGTTGTTGTATATTTGAAGCTAGTGATTGATATATTGCTTATTGAAGAATGTTGTGTATGCTCACCTGAAGCTTGCATTGTACACCTTGGCAGAGACTGTAGACCTGCAAGGTTATTGTTTTTCTCTTTGTCATATCAAGTTTATTATTGTAAACTAACAGTTGTAAAGATGCACTCTTTGGAATCTAGTATTGGTGCTGCCCTAGCTGGCAAAGACCATTCCAAATACCCTTCCAAGGGAGATTGCGGCAAAGAGAGAAGACAAGGAATAAGAAATTTCAGAGGCAGAGGGGGTAGAAACAAAAGATCAGATCTGCAATGCAAGCGTTGCGGAAAGACTGGGCACACATCAGATCAGTATTTGGGCTTCATGGGATTCCATCAAAGATAAGCATAACCAGAAGAAAGATGACCAAGATGCTAGTAAATTTTATGATTCTCGTATTGTTGCACATTGTAATCTCAGATTTAATGAAATGACTTCTCTTTCATCTTATAAATATTGCTGGCTGCTTGATACTGGTGCAACATCACACATGACATTTAGAAAAGATTGTTTTGAAGAACTGAATGAAACAATCGATGGCATAGTGTACTTTGC